>BQNB010016489.1:0-63728 GCA_026074375.1 Tanacetum coccineum
CACATTTATATGTGTTAATAAACTCAAAATATTTTTTACACTATTTAAAAGTGTATAAAAAGTGTGGAAAAATAGACTTTTTTTGTAGTGCTCTCGACTCACTAAAAAAGTATGAAAAAAGTACAAAATATTATTTTTTTTCTCCTCTGTTTACAGTTTAACACAGTTTTTTATTAGTTTATGTTTCGTATTTTTTGACTGTTTAATATTTTTGACTTTTAAAACTTTATAATTTTTGTTTCACATTTTCCGTATCCCAGTTTTATAACAAAAACAAAATTATAAAAATAAAAAAATAAAAAAAACACAAAAAACCAAAGGGGTACAAATGATGTTTTGAGAGGGATCTATATAACCCACACAAAAAAAT
The DNA here is from genome assembly GCA_026074375.1 of Tanacetum coccineum. Taxonomy (NCBI): domain Eukaryota; kingdom Viridiplantae; phylum Streptophyta; class Magnoliopsida; order Asterales; family Asteraceae; genus Tanacetum; species Tanacetum coccineum. The sequence continues at coordinate 371 of BQNB010016489.1, forward strand.
TGGTTCAAGATATCGATGCTGTCAGCCAACAACCATTTTCACTTTGCTGCTTGTTTTGCTTTTCCTTTCGTTGCTGCTTGAAGAATTATTTCTGTTTATTGTCATAAATCTTCATCAACAAATTAGTGCTTTTATTACCGTAATGTTTTTAGTTTTCTATTTTAGTTCGAGCCTTCGCGACGTCGTCGTTAGGACTGCGAAGGAGTATTAGAGGTTAGGTTAGTAGGCTCGAACTCGTTTGTGGACTTATTTTACACTAGGGTTTTGTTTCATATAATCACTATAAATTGTGGCTTAATAATATATCAAAACATATGGGGTTTAACATCTAGCATAGCTAGGAAGATGTTAGGAGCAAGCAAGATGTTAGGAGCATAATCAACAAGGATGAGGACAGAGCGTTAAACGAATTTTTGTTCACCTATCTGGTTTAAAGACAATTTTTTATGTACGTCTACTTGTAATCCAAAGAATAAAAAAATAATTTAAATCATTAAACAACACCTTCTTCGGCCTCTTGGATGCAAAGTAAGACATGCTAATTCCTGAAATGCCATAAAAGCTACAATGTAGTTTAGACCAAAATGTATAAAAAAGCGATTGATCCACTGATATGGGTTGTTTCTGAAAGGCCAATCAAGTTAGCAAGGGATGTTAGTTGAGGGGTGTTTAGATTTCAGCATATGAGAACGATGTACCACATATCAAATGCTACCATAATGTATACCGCAAGAAACTAAGTAGCTAGTGGTCTCATGTCTCAAGGTCGTTATCACATATTTGACATCTCGTTAAATGAATAGCTTGATCGATGTAGGAAATCTCTTATAGACGATTCTCAGTTCCATGTGGAGATGTTAATCTTTAAACATGTAACATTTTTCTTCCAATGGAATGGGATTCAGAGTCTAACTGTGGTTAAAATTGATGATGTACCCTCCAAATGGCTCGAAGGCCTCCCTTTCGAGCTCACACGGGATCTAGTCCCAATGACACCTAAAAACCTTAGAAATGTTTCTTGTGGCGTAAAATTATCCGTAATGATGATTACCAGTAAAGGAATTCGCCACTCGAAACCCACACCCTTCGGGGTGTGCCCTTCGATGAAATAATGCATAGGCTAGGTCAGATTTAGTCAAAACCCACGTTCTTTCCCTTATCAAAGCTTTCCTGCTAAGATATGAATCGTGGTACACTACCCCTATAATCCCCTAAAATTGCGGGACACTCCCACGATCACCGGTTCAGGCCTGCTCCAGCCTATATCATCACCTATAAATAGTTGGGCATGTCTTTAAGGTTTGATTACACTCTCAATACCTACATTACATACTTACGCACTTATTACAATCACATACCCATACTTACTCTCACGCTTGAGGTGATTCGCAGGGCCCAACCCCTGCGCTTCACTTAACGTAGTGTTTTCATTTGTGTTGTCACAGGTTATCAACGGCTTGGCAGTTCAACCACCACCATCATATTCTTCGATCACCATCGAAGCCTGGTCATGCCAATTATTACACAATCAGTGGTGCCATCCGTGAGACCACTACAATTAGTCCCGTTAAAACCGAGTTCATAACCGTCAAACAACCTTACCTAATTTTCTAGCATGACAAATGGAAGAGAAGACTCACCCCCACTTGGTTTGTCAACCCTGACACCTCTATCCGGTCCAAAAGTGGGTAAGTTACCCCAATAACCGCTTCTACGTCTATCACTAGATCTCCACATGAAACACCTCTTGCTAATCGGGCATCAACTTCGGCCAATCCGAATCTCGTGATTAACCCAGCTTTCGTAGAGGCTAATTACGAAGCCCTCAAATCTTTGTTGAGGGATTAGAGAAGACAAGTTTGCAATGAAGAAGTTTGTACCTAACTGGAATACTCATGCGAAGAGTATGAAAAATACATTTAGATGGAACCCAGGCCAGCACGTGCTACTGATACCACCCATATTCTCCGAATCGGATCCCCACGTGCTCATAGCCCTCAGGGAAGGGTGATAGAGTTTGAAGAAGCTTAAAGCAGGGATGTGAGCAAGGTAGAAAGAGAATCGGAGGGAAGGAGACCCTCGAAACATAGGGTAAAATATAGAGGGCATGGAGTAAATCTTCCTCCCTTGCTCGCAGCTCATCTGATGAGGAATGAGAATGGGCAACCTCTATAGTCGACATTAACCTTCGGGTATGGAGGCAATCAACCTTCGACGAATCAAGGAGGGAATCTCTCTCCTAAAGGTATGTGTCTCTCACACAATGCTCAGCCATTTATACCTAATGGTCTGTAGAATATGTGTTTTATCTAACCACTTAACCAATCAATAAGAAACTAGGGAGAGAAAGAGATGAAAGGAAGGTTTCTAGTGAGAGAAAGAAAGAGAGAATATTAGATTGAACTATGTGAGAAATGAAACCAACCAACACCCTCTCCATGTGTAGAGAGGGTACTTATATGTCTAGTTTGGCCGACCATGGGCTCATACATGGGCTTTCCATGGGCTTTGGCCTTTCTACCTATTTAAGGTTCCAAAAACTATCTAAGACCTACGAGCTACGTATTTTAAGAGTGGCCAAGTCTTTTCTCGATTCCTAACAATCTCCCCCTAAAGGAGGTCACATCCTTTTATAAAAATCTAAGCTCTACATTCTGCGAATGTCTTCGGTCTTTGCTCATGGTTTTGAATCTTTATCTTTCAACTTGTGATAGGCTTGAGCTTGTTCCTTTAAGCTTGACTTGCATGTGAACTTGAGCTTCTTTGAGATCATCAACCAAACATAATCTCGAATCATCATCTTGTGATCTTTTGCCATCTTGTGAACTTGTGACTTTCAAACTGACATGCTCATACTATTCTTGATCTTTAACTCGAAAGCTTGAATAAAGCATCTTTCTTAAAGTTCTTTAACTTTAATACTTCGTCGCTTCAAGAATGACGTGCGGTATCATAGTAGCGAAAGTCTTGAAACATGTACTTGAGCTTTTATAATGTCTTTACATATGTTGATCGAGTATGAGCATGTGGCTATAAATCTTGACTTGTCTTGAACCAGCTGCGTTCACCATCGGGATTACCTGCATGAATGGGTTAGTGATAAAAAATATATATAGACGAAAGTATCTTTGTCACTTCGTCGAATACGGTTACAATAACCACGGTTTCCCGTTAATCAGTATAAATACTGCCTGTGATTAGGTAGAATTCCGAAGAATCTCCTTGACAGGGTGTGACAACCGATATTTGAGCAGGTTAGTTTATATCTTTAGATTCGGCTAAGAGTTCAGTTTATGTGTTTAGGTGTGGTGATATGTGATTTTATGTGTGCTAAGTGGGTTAAGTAATGTGCGTAATATCATTTGGAGGTGTATGGGCATCTCATTTTGTGTGAGTTTGTGTTTGGTGATGAGTATTCCATTTGTTCACGTTTAGTGATAATGGAAAGGAATGGCGTATTGCATGTAATGCTACGTCAATAGTTGGATGATTTAGTGATAAGCGTTTATGAGAATTATGGCATTTTAGAAATGAAATAAGTGAGTGAAATATAGAAGTTAGTGGCAAACTTTCTAAAAATAGAAAGTGGTTTGGTGAAACGAAAGTTATTTTTAGAAAGGTTAGTAAGTAGCGTTTAAGTAAAAAGGTTTAATCAAATTAGCTTAGGTTTTTATAAAAACTTAAGGAAATGAAGTAAATTAGTTAATTAATAAATTAATAAAAAATATAAAATATATATAATTATTAAGGGTGCGTCCGCCCCCGGCTTTAGAGTCTAAAGAAAAAAAAATTCGGCTTATTTGAGGTTTGGTAGGACTAGAAGGAAAATAGTTATAAAATCAAAAACCCCCCCCACCCAACCACCCCCCCCCCCCCCCCCCCCCCCCCCCCCCGTGGCCCATCCCTTTTCCCTTATTCTTGTTGCCGTACAATTGAGGTCCCAAAACCCTAAGGAAGACAAAAATTTTGATCAAGAAATCTAGGTGTTAGATCGTGTTAATTCAAGTAAGATCGTTAGGTATGTTCTTCTTCTTTGTTTATTCTTTTAATTCATGTAACATAATTTATGATGGATAATTAGGGTTTCATAACATCTGTAATTAATGATATAATAAACATGTTATAATGATTATGGTTTAATTAGAAGCTTATGGGTGTAATTGGTTAGGTTTAATTCGCGTTAAAACTTGAATTAGGGTTTGGCAGAATTAGGGCTGTGTTGTTTTGATGATATCTTGATGATAGAAACGAATATTGATATATTTCTGGAGTCTATGAATAAGCCAAAAGAGTCTACTTTCTAGAAAATCTAGCCTCGAAAGTTTTTAAGGTCAGGAAGTCATTCAAATGTTGGTTACACTAAAAGTTGTCAAAACAGTAAATACGGGTCAGATTTAGGTCATGTTTATGAGGGTAAAACCCTAACTTAAAATTCAAATTGATCTTAGCCCTTATACATTAGTTAAGTTCCATATGTATATAGAGAAACCCCAAAAGGATACCTTCTAATTTTATGGGTATGTTTGGCAAAAGTAACTGTTGCTGGAACTGGAGATGGAGCTGTAGATAGAGATGGAGATTATGAAAAGAGATTATTATTATAAACTACATGAAGTAGCATTTGATTTTAAGAGATTATGAAAGATTTTTTTATAATCTCTTATAAGTTCTTCTGTCAAACAAAGCTTATATTTTAAATAGATTATTTTTTCAAAAAATAATCATAATCTCCTCATAATCTTACATGTCAAAGATACCCTATGTCTAAGTATGGTTAATAAGTCTAAACTTTTTAGTGTGCAATCAGATCCGAATTGGGACTGTTTTGAAGTTTGATTTTCTTAGGAGTACTTGTGCATGTAAATGGCTTTTGGAAATCCAAAGGTAGTTAATATACTCATAAATGAACATGGGTGATTTTTGGTATGAATTATGAGGGTCATTAAGTAAGGGTTTGGGGTACGTAAAGTCATGATAAAATTCTGCAATTCTAAGTTAATTATAAGTAACTAGTGGAAGGAGTTAATGAAGTGGTTAAGTTTGGGCATGGTGTCGGGGTAACCCATGGACTAATGGTGGTTAATTAAACCCTTAGACATCCATCATATAAGTGTTACATGGACATGAGCTTTTAGCTTGGTCGCGTGTAACATATTTGTGTTTGTATTGTGTAGCTTGTGTGGATATTGTTTGGAAGTTGCTTGTGCTTCAGGTGAGTTTCATATCCCCTCTTTTCTTATGATTTATTGAGATGAAAATGATGCAAAGTGTTTGGAAATATTTTGATTACTGTGATAATGTATTGTCAAAGATGCATAGACTATACGTGACTATTGTATGTTGTGTGCTACGTGTTTTGTGATGTGATATTGAGAATTGTGAACTAAGTCAGGGGGGATCACCTGCGGGTATCCATGGCCTGTTTAGTGGAAGGTACTGTGGCCTAGCGGGTAGGATGGTTACTTTGAGAGTATCCACGACCGGGGCTAAGGGGGTAAGTACGATTGAGACGTCTTATAAATCGTTACTGGAAAATCGTGTAATTGGTTTGTATTGGATTGGTTGTGCATGCTAGCCTGTATGATAGTTCATTTATTGTCATGCAATGTTTTCTTTATTATCACAGTAATGTGCAGTCTGGATTTTATATCGTGTCTTAAACCTATGACTCTCACCAACTTTATGTTGACGTTTTTAAGCATCATTTTCAGGTGAGTATCATGATGATAAGAAGGATGTTAAGAAGAGTGGCTAGAGAGACCCTAGGCATTGCTTGTGAAATTGTCTTTTCTAGTCTTTTCATTTATGACAATTGTTTTGCTTGATACTTGTTTGTTGGAGATTGTTAGTATTTTGATTATTTTGTTTCGTGTACGACATTACTTTAGTAATGCAAGACTCCTTTATCTTGTGTTGGGTATTGTCCTGACACATAGTGTCTATTTGATTATTTCTTTCATTTAGATTTCTCTATAGTAGACACCATTGTTTTGTGATGATATCCATAATGTTACGCCTCGTGTTTCCGCCTAGGCGGGGTGTGACACCCACTTCTCATTTTGGCCTTCTAGAAGTAAACAGTTAGACGTGCATAGCTCTGATACCAAATGATACGGATCGTTAACGGCCGAACAACATACGAATTAAAAGAACAATTGGATCGATAGAACTCGATTAAAGCAAAAGCTTTTATTATTATCAAAACTCAAAAACATCCTCATACAAAGAAAAGACCATATATTTATAGGACAAGTAGAATTAACCTAAAAAGATTGGATATTACTTTCCTACTTCTAAATACATAATTGATTAAGAATATAATTTCCTAATCAAAGTTTATTATCACATAAGGAAAGAACATAAAAAAAGGAAACCAAATAACTTGATTAAAACTCGAGATATTCAACCAAGTTGACATTGCGATCCAATACCCCTGCATCAATTAGGTTATTTATTATTTAATTCGATTATTATATTGTTAACGAGTTATCTTTTTCAATGTCTATTACATTTCATTTTGTATTGACGTTTATCTTTAATTTATGTCTTTAACTACTTATGTTACTCTCTTTAATTTGAACCTTATGTTATTTAGATGTGAAATAGTTGCATTAGTATGGTTAATAGTTATGTTAATTAAAATGTGTCATGATTTCGTAAAATTATGTTAGAAAAACATATAAATAAACAATGTTTGCTCGTCATAATATTTAGTTGCCGGATATCGGCCGTCACATCGCGTGAATACCCAACTATTTTTTGTTATTGGTTTCCCATATTTGATGACTAAATCACGTACCTAATATTCCCAAATTGACATAGCATAGCTTAAATACACAATCCTAGAATATGCCTTAAATTTTGAATAATTAAACTGCCAAGGAATAAAAAAAAAGATTGAGCAAAATTTGAACAATTAAAAAGACATTTGAGTATTTGAGAAAGTCACGGAATATACTAAAAATAAATCAATTTAGAAGTAAAAACTGAAAATGATAATATAGTCTTGAAGTGGCTTTTTTAAAACAAAAATTAGTTGGGCTGGACAGAATTTTGTGGCCCTATATATTACGTGGCCCTGTGCATTTGCTATGGGTGAGCAGAAAAACCAAAAAAACCGAAAATAATCGAACTAATAACCGAATCGAATTTGCCAAAATCAAACCGAACCGAACTACTAAAAGCTGAAGAGGGTATTATAGTCTGTTCATAAATTATATTTTCACATGCCCTTCTAAAAACCGTCTTTAACTTCCCTTTATTTTTATTATCTCTCTTCCTATCTTCAAAATCTAGTTACTTTCACAACCTCCATTTATGAATCTAGATCAAAAATGATAGTATAGTCATTTTTACTATTTTAATTTCTATAAAAAAATTACTATAAACCATTTTGTGTAGATGATCTTGGCACTTCGATGATCTTGTAACCCTAACCTAAACACAAAAACATAGCCGTCACCACCCCCTTTTTCTAGCCATCACCAACCCCCTTTTCTTTGTCGCCGTAAAAAATAACCACACATCTAAATGATGGTTGTGCTAGAGGGAGGACAATGGTTGTGCTAGAGGGAGGACGATGGCTGTGAGATGGTTGTGTAATGGTTTGGATCTGTTTTGAGTTTTATCATTTAGATATGTGACGAAGGCTGTGTGATGGAGGAGAACCAAGACAGTTGCGGCTCGAAGAGAATGTCAGCGGCGATGGTTGAATTAGGATGTCGGCGGCGACGGAGTCTGGACGGCGGTGAGCTATCCTTTCCAGGTTCTTTTTTTATTTGGTTGGTCACCTATTTCGTTTAATGCATTATATTAGTAGATGTTGATACAACGACTTTTGCTATCACATCAAAAGATTAAGTGAGTTAGGGTCCGGGCTAAGAATAGCCCACTGTCATCTTAATCCAAAGTTAGCACACACCAATTAGTCACTTGCTTTTGTTGAAAACAATTTTTAATAGCTTTATCAAGCTTTGAAAGGATATCTAAGAAACATCCATTTTCCTTTTAAAATAAAACGTGGTAAAAATATAGTTGTTTGCATAATATGTGTATATACTATAAGTAAAAGACCTTGTCAGTTGTCACATACCTTAATATATTTACGGGATTTGCTAATTAGAGTTGTCATAAAGACCGTGTTCAAATTAACCTTTTTAGGTAGTAATTGGAAGAAAAGGGCTAAAAATAGCTACAAGAATAATTAAGCTATATATAATTGAGTCAAAAAACTTCTTTTCTTCAGATAATTAAACGTGAAAAATGAATGTTTCTTAGCCCACCATCATATAGGGTCATGTTTGGTAGCTAGCATTTTGAAGCGGTAAACGACAAGCAGTTAGCGGTTTTGTTAAAAAGCTTGTTTGGCAACAAAACAACTAGAGTTTGGATTTTAATTGCAATCTTCAGATTTGAAATAGCTTGCTAATGAGCGTTTTAAGCAAATGCTCGAGGCGTTTTGTTTTAAAATTACTCATATACCCTCAATTAGTTTCTTATTTCTTTAATTAGTTTATTATTTAAATGTGTATATGCCCTTTTCGGTAATTTTACACTTTATAATTATTGCTACTGCTACGTTACCAAACATTAAAACTATGTCATTTTGACATAGTTTGCTACAGTGCTACAGTAATTTACTGCATTTGCTACAGTACCGACCCATTGGGCCGGCCCATTTGGCATTTTTTTTGTTTTTTTTTCTTTAACTAGGCAGCTTAAAAAAAAAATTGTTCGGCACAAAATAGAAAACAAAATTACAAAAGTATTTATTTATTCAGTTCAAAAAATATCCGTGACATGAGACCAAACACATAAGCCCATATAAAAAAAAGAAACTATTGCACAAAATAATAATAAAAAAAAATTCACGGCACAAAATAAGAATTTTTTTACAAAAGTATTGATTTATTCAGATCAAAAAATACCCACGACATGACGCCCAACACATAAGCCCATATAAAAAAACTATTAAACATGAGACCGAAAAAATTAAGCCGCAAAAAAAAAAAAAAATTAACGCTTCACATCAACACGCGGGCAATCATGCTTAACACATTTTTACCCAAATCTCATAAAATTATGTTAAAAAAAACCCAAATAGCCAAAAAAACAACCTTTAATCACGTAACTTTTAAAAAATTAGCACACACAAACCACACTTATAAAACTTTGAAATCTTACCATACAAATTTAAAAAACAAACACCCACATCTATGATAAAAGAAACACCGCCCCGCAGTAACGCGGACAACTATGCTTGTTAAAAAGACATTTGAGTATTTGAGAAAGTCACGGAATATACTAAAAAATAAATCAATTTAGAAGTAAAAACTGAAAATGATAAGATAGTCTTGAAGTGGCTTTTTTAAAACAAAAATTAGTTGGGCTGGACAGAATATTGTGGCCCTATATATTACGTGGCCCTGTGCATTTGCTATGGGTGAGCAGAAAAACAAAAAAAAAAACGAAAATAATCGAACCAAACTAATAATCGAACCGAATTTGTCAAAATAAAACTGAACCGAACTACTAATTCGGTTCTCGGGTTGGATATGAGTTTGGCAATCGGAACCGAAAACCGAATTCATATAAATATTTTTTTTTTTTATATTTTATATATTTATATATAAATACTAATAAAAATTATATAAAAAAACATGTTTTATGCTTGAAATAAAAATTTTTGTCTAAATATTTATGTAATAATTAATTTTTTTTAATAAATAGTAAAATTCGGGTTATTTGGATCAACCCGAGAACCGAACCAAATTCGGTTTTTGGTTCTCGGTTCGGTTCGGTTGAATTCTAGTTCGGTTCGATTCGGTTTTCTGGTTGACCCAATTTTTTTTTTAACTGAACAACCCGATAACCGAACTGATCAACACCCCCAGGGGCAGAGCTAGTAGGGGGACTAGTGGGTGCTGAGCCACCCCTAATCAGCCTATTTTACTCATTAATTATCTATATTGCGAGTCGTTTTTCTACTAGTTTTTTACATTGAGCCCCCCCTATCATTATGACATTCTGCATTAAGCGCTGTGAGCCTCCCCTAACTGAAAATCCTGGCTCCGCCTCTGAACACCCCTACACTTGCACATGTTGCACACCTAATATCATAATTTAAACCAGAGAATCATAACAAAATGTTTATGTTTATAGTATTATAACGAGGCTAACAAATTAAATGTTTAGCCGAAAGTAATAGTTGATAATTCGAAAATAATAGAAATATTAATCGCAATGATAAACATAGTGTTAGTGCTTGATAATTCTTCCACTTTTAAGTTAATGACGTGAATGAATCCTGTCTCCTTTTCCATTGAAAAGCAACTTGAAACTGATGATATTCGTCTTTTGTAAAACCCTAGATAGATCCGCCTCTCGAGAATGTATGCATAATGGATGAGTTTACGACTTTCTTTATAGGTTTTTGCTTTCTCGACCCATCTTTGACGTAGAGGCTTACTTAGCTCTAAGCCCTAGAAGCTATATCATGGATATCCTTGGTTGTCTTTCTTTCTTTACGACGTAACGCATATGTGTTCCTACGACGTAGAAGCTACGCCAAAATATTGCCAAGGTCTTCAAATACCCTAGGACATAAGGACAAGTATGTAATTGAGTTATCTTAATACTCCGTGCCTTCTACGGCGTTAAATAATTATTCGTTCTACGCCGTAGATATCTTCACCAGTTGTTTTTCACCACTGCTTAAGTTTATGCCTTATTTTCGCGCCTTTCCATTCCGATGTCTCTATAGATCATTTTAATGCAAATACGAAGTACTTAGGTACTAAACACATGCAAAATTTAACAAAAAGAAGCAATAAACATGAGATAATGATAACCCAAAATGTAGTATTATTTGATGTTATCATGCGTATAAATACTTTACGAATAAAAAATGCTTAAAAAAGGATATTATGTTATGATCCACATATATTAACCAAGAGTGCTGATATATATGCCTACAAATAAGACTTAAAATCATGCTTATTTCATACATTTTTTGCCAAGTGTCCTATACATTTTCTCTCTGATCATTTTTCACCAATCAATCTTTTTAATCCACCAATCACATATTTATGTCTAAATTTAAGTCCAAATTTTAAGCATACATTTTATTTTCCATTAAGCAACTAGATGTCACGTTTTCCTCTAGGCCCAAAATTTTCCTATCAAGGTTACTATCGTAATTTCCTAGCAGATAAAACCCTAGATGTTAACCCTTATATAAGGTACTCATTAGCCGCTTGTTTAGCATATACTACTGATTTAGGTGCCGTCATGGTAACCTAGCTTCAGAATCATTTTTTTCTCTTTTTTTTCTTCTTTCACATCATTTTCTACTTCTGAATATTTTAATTCACTTGGTGTTGATAAAACCTGGATCTATTGGCTTTGATTTTGGGTTACATAAGGTGATTCTTTTTCCATTGATCTGTTCATCTTAAAAAAAGTAAGATAGATATAGTTTATGACATCGGTTTGAAGATGCTGGGGATGTTATCATCGAGATGCATCAATTAGCATAGGCAGCGAAGAGCAAATAAATCTAACGCCAATGAAAAAGAGCAAACGATGACCTGGGAGTGTTTTGTCTCGTGATAGTTTCCTTAGTAAGAAACTCAAGATGCTATGATGAGACAAAACACTCCCAGGTCATTATTTGCTCTTCTTTTTTGGCGTGAGATCGAAGATTATCGAGATGATGTATATGAAAATAAATAGAAATAACAAACTTTGTATTTTCTTTGTTACATGATGTATGGATCCTGTATTTGTAATAGTCTTCTTGTATATACAGTGTGAAATCTTCTTTTGGAAATCTTGTTACGCATTTATTTTATTGTTTTTCGTTGTGTTGACCAAATGTCTAATATGTTATTGTGGTATAAACTGTTTAGTTCATTTGCTTTCTCACTTTTGTAATATGATAAAAAAGATTAACCTTACGGGCATCATTATATTTAGTGAACTCATAGCCACGAATATCAAATATGTTTTTATTTCTTTCAATCAATCTAATTTACACTACATGTTATCGCAGCTACGGATCTTATCGGGTTGGGTTGTCGGGTCGGGTTAATTGAGGTTTTGGTGTCCCAAATATCGACCTTAACCCGACCTTATAAATTATCAGGTTTCGGGTCAAAACGGGTCTAGTTGAATCAGGTTCCTTATAAATTATCAGGTTTCGGGTCAAAACGGGTCTAGTTGAATCAGGTTGGGTTGTCGGGTTGTGGCGAGTTGGCTGTGTTAAATTATGTGGTTTGAATTATTTGATAAAGTAAACATGAGAATAATCTGTTATGGCAAATTGGCAACATGTAAAAAAATACAATCCCTAAAATTAAAAAAAAAAAGAATTCTGACAACTAAGATACATGTTAAAAATTCCTTTTAAAGACTAAGAGGCTGTTTGTTTAAGGGTCGTAGAATAAATCTATGAAATCATAGAATCATATAGCTGTTTGGTTAATAGTGAGTCCCATTATTTGGTATGAAATGGGGAAAAGAAACCAATAGATTGAAAGTGGACAAGAGGGACTGGGAAAAGAAACCAATAGATTGAAAGTGGACAAGAGGGACTGGTTTCCTGTTTTTCTTTTTGATATGACACTCAAAATTAATGAAGCTATTTTTGTTTTTTTATTTTTCTCTAATTTTGACCTCATATCCAATAAAGTTTGATGTTATACTTTCTTTATAGATGATAACAGTATTATTTGGTAAATTTGAAAGAAAATATAAATAAGGTACGATCCCCTTAAGATCAACATAAACTCATTATTTGTCATAGATCTAATGAATCAATCTTAACCATCTATTTTTTTCATCAAAAATAAAAAAATCCACTTTCCACCTTTTTTTTAGAAATAAAATATCTTACAAATCGTAAATTGTCACACGACAAAAAATACACCATCGCGACGAGTATTTTTTTATCTTTCAGTAGACGGATGACACGATATACTTTCGAGGAACTTTTTTTCGATTTTTTTTTCAGTCACGAATTGCGAAAATCATATATGATTCGTATAACGAATCATATATGATTTCATAAAATCATAATATATGATTTGTGATTCTAACGAACTTTTTTTCAATTTTGTTTCAGTCACGAATTGCGAAAATCATATATGATTCGTATAACGAATCATATATGATTTCATAAAATCATATATGATTTCATAAAATCATATATGATTTCATAAAATCATATATGATTTGTGATTCCGACGAACTTTTTTTCAATTTTGTTTCAGTCACGAATTGCGAAAATCATATATGATTCGTTATACGAATCATGATTTGTGATTCCGACGAACTTTTTTTCAATTTTGTTTCAGTCACGAATTGCGAAAATCATATATGATTCGTCATACGAATCATATATGATTCGTATAACGAATCATATATGATTTCATAAAATCATATATGATTTCATAAAATCATAAAAAAAGTTCGTCGAAAGTACATAGTGTCGCCCCTCTATAGAAAGATAATTTAATTCTTGTCGCGATGATATGTTTTGTTTTGCGTAACGATTAACAGTGTGTGAGATATTTAATTTTTTTAAAAAACGTGAAAAGTGGGTTTTCTTATTTTTGATGAAAAAATGAGCGGGTATGATTGGTTCATTGGGTATATGACAAATGTTGGGTCTATATTGAACTTTTGGCCAGTACTTAAACCAAACATCATTGTTTATAATGATACTAAAATGTATACCCATTCACATTCTACCCATTAATCAAACTCGTATCCATTGTGATTTCGAGCAACAAACCAAACGGCCTCTTAGGTGTTGTTTCTTTTTTAATCCTCTTTAGAAAAGATCCTATTTGGATAAATGTGAGGTGTCTGAAATAAGAAAAGTGGCAAAAGTTCAATAAAAATCCTCTTTTTATTATCATATATATCCAAAGGCTCCATCCCAACCCTTTATTTTTTCATCAAATTAAATAAAACTCGCTTTTCACCTCTTTTTTAAAATTAAATATCTTACAAACCGTTAATCGTTACGTAAAATGAAACATACCATTGCAACGAGAATTAAAGGGGTATTTGATAGCTTCTTAGTGGGCCAATTAAGTGAGCATCTCCAATTCGGTCAGCACGTGAGGTGTTTGATAAAACAAAGAGTAAACTGCAAAAATCATCCCCGTGGTTTGTAGTTTGTGGCACTAATCATCCTTAGCCGATACTATTGGCACTAATCATCCCTGAGTGGCCAAATGTCCGACAAAAATCATCCTTATTGGGGATGATATTTGCATAAGTTTTAACAAAAAGTTAAAAGTTTTGCAAAAATCATCTCTCTAGGGATGATTTTTTCCGAACGTTTCACCACTCAGGGATGATTAGTGCCAATAGTATCGGCTATGGATGATTAATGCCACAAACTACAAACCACATGGATGATTTTTGCAGTTTACTCAAAAACAAATGAAATCTCTGACGGAATCATTTTGCTTCTGAATCATTTAGGGTGAAGGGACGTCCTCAGCCATTCAGTTTCTATATGTTTCCTTGATGGCCCTTTCTATTATTTTAATGTTTTCATTGTTGCAAATGTATTTCTTTAAATATTATATTGCCTCACACGTTCACCTGAATAAAGTTTTTAAATATGATAGTATATGTTAGGCCAACATTTACCGCAACTCCTCAACACTTTTTAGTTTTATCACTTTCTCAATATAACAATAAATTTGTTGACATAAGTCGCTCCTTTATTCATATTTTCTTGTAATATAATAAGTTTGTAGAGTTATACTTAATTGATTATGTTTACAAAGCTAAAGAAAAAAAGTAACGATTCACGATTTGGATAGTCTTGTACTCCGTAATAAATAAAACAATATGATCAAGGTTTACATATTGTTTCTATTTATAAACTTGATCTTTGTAATAATAAAAATGATCATATAATATTTAACTTCAAATCAGATATAAGGCTAGAATGGTAATTTTATGTCATTCAGATAGTTATTCAAAACGCTTATCAAACAATCAGTTTTCACTCAGAACCAAATTCATTCAGATCATTCCAAATAATTCATGACGCTAATTGATTCAGTACTTAATCATTTTTTATCAAACAACCCCTAAATCATCTTTCTATAGATGGACACTTTGATATACTTTCGACGAACTTTTTTTTTAATTTTATTTTTCAGTCACGTCTAGAAAGATCACATGTGATTCTGGATTTGCATTTACAAAATCACATGTGATTTTATGAAATCACATGTGATTTTTTTCAGACGTTACTAAAAAAAATTGAAAAAAAAGTTCGTCAAAAGTATATCAAAGTGCCCCTCTAAAGAAAGATAATTTAATTCCCGTCGCGGTGGTGTATATTTTATCGATTGACGATTTACCGTTTGCAAGATATTTTAATTTTAAAAAATAGGTGGAAAGTAAGTTTTTTTTAATTTAATAAAAAAATGAGTGACTATGATTGGTCCATTAGATATCTGATAAATATTTGATCTACATTGATCTCATCTCTAAGAAAAGTATGCTCAAAAGCTGTTTCTTTTTGGCCCTGAATGAATTTCTTTTTAATAGTAATTGACAATTTTACCCCTATACTCAAATCAATATTTATAACACTTTTTTAAGGCAATCATATATATCAACCAAACACCTGTACAAACAAAGACATCTACTATAGGTGATCAAAATAATGGATCCTAAAAGAGAACTAGAAAAAAACCAAATAAACCTATGCTAAAAAACCACTTAACCAAAATGCCAATAGAAACTACCACATTAAAAAACAAGCCTAGTCCACTAAAGAACCATCAGGCCTTAAAACCACTGATATAAACAAAAAATTGCATCCTATGCACATATTGACCCAAATTGCACAAACACAGACAACGGAATGCCTGCATATACTCGCACCCAAACAACAGAATCTGTACCACTCGTACACCAGCTGTACCACTCGTATACAAAACTATTTCAATAACAAAATCCATGATATAATAACCAGAATATTCAATCTTAACAACAATAAAAACTTAAAATGTGAATCTAAAGAAGGTACACTTCAACGTCATTGAAAACTTAAATACCATTGTCACGGACCATTAGCAATTTCATCACGTACGTCCACCATATATTGTGAGCTTTGAGCACCCCATTGTGTCGCATCTGCTTCTTCTTCTACATGTCCTTCAAATTCCTCTTCGTTGTTGAATATACTATCTTCATCAAATTCTTCAAATAAGTGATCTTGAATGTTACATTTCCGTATGAAATTGTGTATGGCGAAACAAGCAATCACCACATCTCTTTGTACTTCAAACTTATAACTAGCCATTTGTTTCAGAATTAGAAATCTTGCTTTCAAGACACCATAAGCACGCTCAATTACATTCCTAAGTTGCGCATGTGCATGATTAAACTTTTCTTTATTAGTTAAAGCACATCGACGTTGAAAATCTGCTAACCAATACCTTGTGTTACGATATGGAGCCATAAAACCACGAGTGTTGGCATATGCAGCATCACATAGGTAATATTTATCTGTAAATGTGATGAATACAATATCATAACACATCGAATTAAAAATATACATAAATAATCATGAATCATACGTACTTGGAGGAGGAAGAGGAAAGCCTGAAGTTGGGTTGTGTACGACTTCTGTTAGTACTCTTGAATCATGTGCTATACCTTCCCATCCGGCCCAAACAAAAGTGAAAATCATATCAAAATCACAGATTCCTAAAACGTTTTGATAACACCAACCACCTCCTCGTCCTCTATAGGCCGTTTGTTCATTAATGGGCACAACTGCGTGCACAAGAGTGCCATCTAGCACACCTATTGCTCCCTTTTTTAATGAAACACAATACATCTAGCGTAACAAAATGCAAAATGGTTATTCACCTATTGGTGTAACAAAAAAAATTGCAAAGTGGTCATTCACTTTTTGTTATTACAAAATCAATCTACAAAGTGGTAATACTCCATTTGATGTAACAAAATCCCAAATTAACATAACTAGCGTATTTCAAGAATTCCTTGTTTGACTTGACGGATAAAGATCCTCTTATGTTTAAAATGAACATGAGAGGTAATGTTCATTTTGTGTGAGTGGATATCTTACATAAAATACAATAAAATTCTTACAAGGTGGCCCACTTTTTTTCTCCCTCTCACAATAAACTCAACATTACCTTCTCATATTCATTTTGAACATGAGAGGATCTTTTGACCAAAAATAAATCGAGTAAGCCGATGGAAACAAAATATATACATGGTCATTTTATTTTGACCAAAAAAATGCACAATGTACTATTGAGGTAGATAAACAATTTTGCTTGACGTTTGGTTAGTTTGAGATTAGACATGTTGATTTGGCTCGTGTCTAGAAGAATTTATCAGTTGTGTAGACATCTCCGTGTTTGTCGATACATTGAAACTCAATCGATCAAATGCTTAATTCCGAGTCACTCTTTTTACTATAACACAAAGTTGACCCGAACGCTCTTTGGCATTATGAAAGTATGCTTGATGTTATGGTAGATTCCACTTATTACTCCATAGCTGCTGATAACTTTTCAGTTATCCCTATAATTGTGACGGAAACCGGGTGGCCATGGTCTGGCGAGGCCAATGAAAGTTACGCATACATGGCAAAAGCAGACTTTCAATAATAACTTGATTAAACGTCTTTTGACCGGTTCGGGTTGCCTAGTCAACATCTTATTTTGAAGAACTCATATATTTATGAGATTTTTAATGTAGACAAGAGGCCCAACTTTGGTTTGTTTTTATAGAAGGGGAGTTCGGTTTTTGCTCTTGATCTTGGGGATTCGAAAGGAAATTTCTCCGGTGGATTTTGAGTTGCGTGAAAAGGTGCGGATTCTGATTGTTTGCAAGACAGGTTACATTGGGCATGTGGACAAGGGCACGCGAACTGCACGGCTATTCAATTCGTGCAGGCATGTTACCTGCCTAATATTGTACAAAATCATGCTTCGTACGCGTCTAATGAGTAATGACTATTACCAAAGATAGTGTGATTTAGGTGGAACGTGTGACTTTGGTGGCACGGGGATATTGACTAACATTGACCCGAGTAAGTGTACTTTACTTTTCCAAGAATTTTATAATGAATGGGTAATCTTAGTATGGGTCAAACACATTGGTCGGGTTGACCCTTAAGTATATTTTTGTCTAAACACCATATCAGATTATGGATCATGCATTTTTACAGGAAGGTGAGCGAATAAAAACCTTTAGGATATTTTTTCATCACCACCACTCTTAAAAAAAAATTTGTAACTTTTTTTAGCTATTGAGTAAATGTGTTTTGTAACTGTTCAAACTCAAGCGCCAGTCTGCCGGCCTTTTGACCATCTGGTCCTAAAACGAATATATCACCACCACACCGGATTCCTAAAATCGGGTGTGATGCATTTGAATTTTACGAAGATTTATAACCCAATTCCCCTTGACATACTTCACTTGTTATAAACTTATAATATAACATACGGAGTAAAACATGGAAAGAGGAGCAACTAATATTACATCAAAGATTAAGTTTAAGCAAAATAACACTACAGCCACATTCTCCTATGGAAGTTCAAGCTTAGTCTTGAGGTTAATGTGGTACTTCAGCCACATTCCATTGTACTGAACTGATTTTTTTGGTGTAATATAATTTACTAGGGAGGATTGAATCCCTTTTACCCAAAAAAAAAAATAACACTACATACTCGATAACCCTAAAGACACAATAACTTTAAGAGAGCACGGTGAACTCGTTATAACACCCTCGTAATACACATTTTTCGCCTATAACGGCGCCATCGGTTCATTGGTATTAGTGCCATAGGCGGCAACGCCATCTGGATAACAGCAACTATAGTGAGCGTGTTTCTCTTATAATATAGATGTCGTGTCTTTATTAGTGAGTCTTGTCGAGGACCAGCCAAACATCTTGGGTTGCAAAATGCAAATATAAATAAATCATGCTTATGTTAATTATCTCGGGTGTTTTTATACATCCCATATGTGCACTAGACATAATTACTTCAAGAGCATGAAACTTTAAATCGACTTTGTCTCGACACTAAATATAGGTATGACATAAGAGTCACACTCGTTAATAAAAGGATTTAAGCCTTATAATAACAACCAACTTTCAACTTCTACTGTGTTAGGTAACAAACTATTTTGTTACACCTACTATGCAACAAAACTTTCAAGTATGTCCAATGTTAGGAAATGTGGTAACGAGCTCACCAAAATGACATATCAACAAATTCCCGACCACTAAACTGATTGGAAAAACCAACATAATCAATATCAAGGAGCCAAAATTGATTAAAACAAAAAAACCTTCAACAGATTTTAAACCATGATGGTATACAAATGAAAAGAACACTTATCAAAATCAAGAACTAAATCTTAGTTCACTCTAGTTCACTCTTAAGATATCTCATCAACAAAAGCTTACACCAAATCCCAAGAACTGTTTGATTATGTCCAAGTAAAATAATATATGTCCGGAAAGTTTATTCGAGCATACGGGGACGCACGCGTTAATACGTAAAACAATTAATAATAAATATATTAAACTCGTGATAACATCTTAATGTAAGATGTTTTATGAGTTCTTGATTATGAAATACCATTATTACCGCAAAAGTGATAAAGGTAAACTAATATAATGTATCTAGTTGTTTGTTTAATCAAAATTACGGAGGAAATTGCATGCTCAATTTTCAAGTTAATAAATAGCATCGATGAATAGTCCCTCATCTACATAGTAGAAATTTTGAAATCTAAGTACGTTGTTACAAATTAGGATTTCAAAAGGAGTAGGAAAATAAATAGATCACTATTTGTTTTCACTGGTCATGGAGCACTTGCAATGTTGTCAAATCCAGTGGGAGCATTGTGATTTATTTCTGAACAAGACATTAATGTAATGTTGTCTAATTCAGTAGGAGCAACAAGGTTTATTATCTTGGTAGTAACCCAGATTATTTCTTGAATGTCTTGAGATAATGCATAATTTCCAACTATAGATACTCATGGTTTTAAGGATAGTCGTGTACTATTTCTTATTAAACAAAGTGGTTCTATATCTACTTGTAACGCTAATATCTATGATACTATCATATTGTCCATATAAACAAACAAATGTCGTGTTGTTTAACTACATGTATGATATTGTGCCATAGATAAGTGGGAGAAATCTTTATTGTGTGCAAGGTACAACACATGACAAGAACAATATGATTATATGGTTCTCTTGATCGTAAGGTAAGAAACAATATGTCGAGATATGAATTAAAGACTACTTCAAGTAAAATGTTTATGTGTTTTTTGAATGTCCAAAATAATGAAGTAATATTAATTTATAGACTACTTCAAGTAAAAGGTTTATGTGCACTTGGAATGTCCCAAATAATGAAGTAATATTGATTAACTTGAAATTACTACTGAAGTCAAGAGTTGGCGTTCAGAATTACTTTAGTTAAATATGTTTATTGTAAATTAATAAACATTAAGTCCGTTTATTGTTAAAAGACTTATAACATAAAGTAAGCGTTTAAAAATTACTTTAGTTAAATATGTTTATGTTTAATGTAAATTAATAAACATGAAGTCCTTTAAATGTTGAAAGACTTTTTTTTAGAACGGCAACTATTATAAAACCAACTAGCAAGAAGCTAGAAAAAGAATTACAAAGAGATCAAATAGGGGTGTTGCAACCAACTATCCCAACTAAAAGTACAATTACATCTAGAAAGGCACCAAGTGAAAGAGCACAAAACAATATCGTCAAAAATAACATCTTTACGAGAGGCTTTCGACGAGAAGAGCAACTGATTACGAAACATCCATACGCTCCACCAAGTTATATAAAGAACTCCTTCCAGCAAATCTTTAACTTTAGAGCTTAATCTGATGGAATTGAACCAATTAAGCCAATCAGCATATGAACCAAGGGGCGTCCATGATAGATTCCACCAGCGGCATACGAGCCTGACGATATCCGTAGCCAATCTGCAACTGAAGAACAAGTGCGAGGAATCTTCCTGAGCAGAGGAGCAAAGCGGACATAAAAGATCAGAAACTAGGACACCACGATGTTGTAAATTGGATCGAGTAGGCAACCGATCCAGGAAAACCTTCCAAGCAAAAACATTTATTTTTATTGGAACATATTTAACCCATCGAGTAGCAGTAGGGGCTTTCGGCAAGAAACATTCATCAAGAAGAATGCGAACATCTTTGACCCGAAAAACACCTTCCCCATTTAAATCCCACACCCATCTATCCTCCATATTAGACAACAATGTCCCTTCAATATATGTTTGAAGAAGAGCTAATTGAGAAGATTCAACCCCTCCTCTAACAGAACGACGAAGAGAAGAGGTAACCGAGAATTGCAGTTTATCAGCCACCGTACAATCTTTATTAATCTCCAAAGCATAAATTCGTGGAAACATAACACGAAGTTGAGTGTCACCAATCCAAACTTCATTCCAAAATTGCGTGCGTAAACCATTACCCACACGAATATGACAGTGAGAAATCAGGTCCACACCACGATCTTTAAGCATATGCACCTCCCGAATAATGGATTTCCAAGTCGAGTAACGAAACGGAGATAATTTATATAATGAGGAGCCATGCATAGACATGATGAGACGACACCACAATGAATTATCCCGTGATATGAATCTCCAAACCCATTTGAAAAGGAGCGCCCTATTTAAAGCATAAAAACTTGAGACACCTAAACCTCCATACTTCTTGGACGCAAGAACCTTGGCCCATTTGATCCACACTATTTTCCTCTCGTCGCATTGAACACCATTGAAAAAATTTCTACGTATGGACTCCATCGTTTGTAACACCGACTTAGGAACCTTATAGATGGACATATTATAAATAGGTGTCGACCCAAGAACCGACTTTAAAAGAGTAAGCCTTCCTCCAACAGATAAAGTTTTAAGTTTCCAATTAGATAGACGAGCCTTAAGTTTACCAATCGTATCGTCCCATGCCTGAAGAGTCGAGCTATTACCTCCAACCATCACCCCTAAGTATTTAAAAGGGGTTTTCATAGTCGAACAACCAAAATATAAAGCTGCAACATTAACATCCTCACTTCGAATCCCGACTCCAAGAAGGTGACTTTTCTTAAGATTGATCGAGAGGCCGGACAACAAAGAAAAACAATGAAGAATGTGAGTAATACCAGATAGATTAGCAATAGACCACTCACCAATAAAGACCGCATCATCCGCATAAAAAAGATGGGAAATATTAAGAGACGAACCAATTTTGATGCCCTTAAAAATCCCCGCCTCGATGGCCCTAGATAACGAAAGATGAAGAGACTCCATAATTAAGATAAAAAGGTATGGGGCCAAAGGATCTCCTTGCTTCAACCCACAATGAAATTGGAATTCGGACGTTGGACTACCATTAAGGAGGACCGAAGCCATACCAGAGTGTAAACAACCCCGAATCCACGAACACCATTTAGAACCGAAACCAAAAGCTCTAAGCACATCTTCTAAAAAATCCCACCTTATCGAATCATAAGCCTTGGCAAAATCAACTTTAAACACCATGGCTTGTTGTTTCTTATGCTTGCACCAAGAAAGTAATTCGTTTATGATAAACGGGCCATCAAGAATTTGCCTATTAGGAAGAAACGCCGTTTGAACATCCGATATAAGACCAGAGATGATCGACGAAAGTCGAGTGGCTAATATTTTGGTGACAACCTTGTAAAGACTCCCGATCAAGCTAATTGGACGATAATCATTTACGAACTTAGGATCATGGTTTTTCGGAATGAGAGCAATGAAAGAGGAGTTACATCCTCTAGAAAATGAACTATAAACTAAGAGGAACTATGATCGAAAAACCATTCCACAACAGCACAAAAATCAGATCCTAAAGTGTCCCAGAACTTTCGAAAAAACTCAAAAGTGAACCCGTCTGGTCCAGGAGATTTATTCTCTCCACAGCCCCACACAACATTACGTACTTCATCTCTGGAGATCGGACTCTCCAACATGTCCAACTGATCAGAAGACAATCGATTAGGGAAGGTATAGTTAAGTTTACATCTGTTGGCAGCCGGGGCTCGAAACCGATTAGCAAAATGCAAACGAATTTCTTCTTTGACACGACAGGGATCATCCACCCATTCGCCATCAACCATAACACCTTTAATAGCCAAATTCGCTCGTTTACGATTAATGATTCCATGAAAAAAATTTGAGTTTTCATCGCCTTCAATAACCCACTGAATCTTAGTCTTTTGCATATAGTCACGAGCTTCAGAAGACTTAATATCATGTAATTTTTTTATTAAATCTAACCGTGTCAAAAGAATATCATCATTTACGCCCCCTTGATCAATAACTTTGTCAATATGACACAGCTTGGAACGGAGATCCACAAGACGACCAGATTGATTCTTTTTGCAATCATTAACCCATGAACGTATCTCCTTTTTCAGGATTTGTAATTTCTTCTTGAATCGAACCATCTTATTATTATCATCAAGATCAATATTATTCCAAGTTTCCAACACCATTTGATCGAAGCCCTGTAAACTAAACCAAGAGTGGTAAACCCGAAAAGGGGAAGGCCCATAATCAGTGACCACTTCCCGAAGTAAGATTGGTCTATGATCCGAGAGGTGCCTATCAAGACAAATACCCGAAAGATGAGGGAATAAAGAGAGTAAACCATCCGAAACAAAAAAACGATCTAATTTACTCATTTTCTTAGCCGACTGAAGAGACCAAGTAAAAGAGTACCCTTCCAATTGGATTTCAACGAGCCCCGAGTTTGATATAAAACTATTAAATTCATTAGCACCTTGCGCATTGTACACTGAACCCAAACGATCCTCCATGCATCTAACTTCATTAAAATCGCCCATAACCATACAATGACCATCCCAACGGCTGATAAGGGACGAAATGTAGCTCCATAGCGAACGCTTGCTAGTGATAGACTGAGGGGCATATATAGACACCACAAGTAACTTCGCCTGATTAGAAACCCATGACCCATATAAAGCAACAAAATTGTCCGAGACAACATGATGCTCTTTACGGAAAACACTTGGATCCCATACACATAAAATACCACCAGAATTCCCAACTGCTTCGCTAATAGTATACTCGAACTTATAGTTACCCCATAACACTTTAACATCCATATCAGAAATACAATCCAACTTGGTTTCTTGAACAGAAAGGAAATTCACCTTGTGTTTATTGTTTAACTCCTTAATCCAATCTTTCTTAGCCTTGGATCCTAGGCCTTGAACGTTTAAAGATAAACAATTCATTTGAAACCACCGTGAGCTCCTTGTGATCCAATAATTTTCTCCATGTCATTCATACATCCTTCCATAGTGAACCCCATAGATTGGCCAACTTTAATCATATCGTCTATAACCTCCAATATCGAGCCACCTGCTTTTTTTTTTGAATCGATACTGGGGAAGCATGTTACATTAGTGGTTGAGCATCCTCCAAAAGCGAGAACTGAGACCTTCCGAGCGACGTTTAGACAAAAGAATGTTTCCATATCCTCCTGTGCATCAACATGTTGGAATTCTCTCTCAGGTGTAAATCCAGGTGGGAAAGGAATACTTGAATCCAAACCAGAATTTGCCTCGCCTTTGTCATGTTTATTAAGAAGATTGTAAAGGTTAAATGGATCGTTAGAATTCTCCTTCTCGTTGGGTGACAAATTCTGAGTATGTTTATGCCCCAAAGAATCAGCCTTATCATCAAAAACTGTATCAGACACACCTTCAATATCAGTTTCGTCGTCCAAATTCATCTGCTTACTAATGTCACCATTTATCTCTTCAGCACCGTTAACAGAATCGTCCTCAGAATAATCATTAACTTCCTTATTATCATTAAACGTCGGAGACCAGACGAATAACTCCTTAGCTCTTATAACAAAAATTTTGCCTTGAACAATAATCTTGAATTTCTCAAGAATATTGTCCTCAAGTTTTGTCTTAATACAGATACGTTTACGAGCAAAACAATCCTCCTTGTTATCTTCAAGTTCTATCACCTCACCCCAACGGGACCCAATCTTAGAGAAAGTAGGTCGCGACCAGGCGTGTAGAGGGACTCCCTCTATATCAATCCAAATAATCCGCTCCCTAAATACAAAATCTGGCTGGGCCTTACATAATTGACTAAACCAAGACGCAACACTAACATGTTTCATAAATCTCATTTTGGTCTAGACCGATGTCAGCTCAATCATAACCCATAGGCCACATAAATATGCAAGCCTCACATGCTGGAAACCTCATTCGATAAAAGAACGCGTAAGTTATTAATTGAAGAAAAATCCTTGACTTCCCCCATAACAAAATTATCAAGGTCACGTTCCACCACACATTCATCATCCAAGACCATGGCAGGAGACGAGGCTATATGATTAAAATTATTAGGGTTACCTTTTAAAATCGAAGCAAATGAAGAAGCCCCATTAGCAGCAGGTCTAGTTGAAATATTTGGCCGAGAGGAGTGGATTGGAGGACGATCAAACCGAGCAACATTTGCGTGTAAATGCATGCGGCCAATCCATAAAGTGCACAGGTTACCCACAAGTCGATCAACATTATCAACCTTAATAAATCGAACAAACGCAAACCTTTTCCCCGCTTTCGATTTGCGATCAGGAATGAAAACATCAACAACAGTCCCATAACCTTTACACACCTCCCATAGATCTTTAGATGTAGTGTTGTCCGGGAAATTCGTAACAAAAATAGATTTGGAGATCAACCGTGTGTGGTCGACGTTACTGCGAGCCCTAGCCGCCATAAGAAAAAAGGAAAATTATCTTGAAACCAATGGAACAGTAATCGAACACCCAAAAACCTAATGATTATGTCGAATGAAATAAAGAACAATTAAAGACCCGATCAAAAAGAACCAACCCTAAAAACTCAAAAATCAAATGAATGATATTCAATCAGAATTAGAGGATCAAAAAATCCGAAACCCTAACCCTAAAAAATACGTCGAATCTGATCTATGAATTAAGAGAGCATTAATCAAGATTAGATCACTTAAATCGAGCGTTATTTGATGAATGATAATCAAACAGGCTAAAGAAGATCGATCAAATGAAGAGAGTCTTTTGAAATCGCCATTCCAAAATCCAAAATGAAGAGCGTTTTTTTCTATTGTATAAATAAGAATAGCTGCTGGGGTACTGGTGGCGGTGATGTTATGGATGAGGGGAGGAACGCCAATAGATGTGGCAGCAATGGGAGGGAGGGAAGGAGTGGAGAAAGAATAGTGGGGCGTGTGAATTGAAAAGGTAGAATTAAACCCGTCCAAATGATTTTATGAATTGAAAAGTTGAATTAAACCCCGCCCAAAGAAATAGAGCCCGGTTGTTAAGTAAGGAACACGGCTTTATTAGAGACAGGTAATAGAGCCCTTTTATTTGAGTATGAAACCGGTTTTTATTAATAAAAAAATGGGGAATGTAAGAAATAACCATGTTTTCTTAAAAACATGGCTTTATTTAGAGGCTCTATTTCACTTTTTGTAGTAGTGGATCTCTAGTTTTTATACTAAGTTTGAGTTTAAGTTTGTCATCAATAATTTTTGATATGATAAATAGAAGTCAATGGAGAGACCCCCACACTCATCCTTAAAACACTCATTACCAGTGTTTTGAAACCCGGTTCGACCCGGCCGGGTCAACCGGTTCCGGCCGAAAAAACGGGTCAAATTAAACCGGGTTTCATATTTTCGAAACCCGGTTTGACCCGCCGAGTTTGACCGGGTTTGGAGTGCCCCGGGTCAACCCGGGTCATGAGACCCGGCCGGGTTTCGGTTTTTTCGTATTTTTTTATAAATAAAACATGTTAATTGTATATATTTGCGACGTAATTTTAATTTTACATGTTATATTTGTTAATAAATAGTCTTTAGGCTTAATATATGAAATATTTCATGATTTATATACATACTTTCTTTCTAATTATTGAAAATATATATATATATATATATATATATATATATATTGGAAAACCGGGTTGACCCGGCGGTCCAACCGGTTGAACCGGTAACCCGGTGACTCGACCGGGTCGATTCAAAACCCGGTTTTCAAAACATTGCTCATTACATACTACTTGGTTTAATGGTTTTGGGCCCGGTTTGTAACAAATAATGCTGTAACTAATTTCCAGATCATGGACAGTTTGACTTTTTAAAGTTGACTTAGCATTAATCCACATTTCCCAGAAACTCATAGTTAACTTGTAGCAGTTTTTTTTTTGTTAATCTATATATACTAGTTTACTGACTTGTAAACTCAAGTCGATATCGGCATTCACTATGGATCGTCACACGATAATAGTCGTTATATTGTTCGTATTCGTCTCGTTTGTGTCTTCTAGAGGTATGTTAATCTAGTTTTAGTCCTGGCTTAAACTTATGTTATATCCTTATTAATTATTTGATCAAACTTCGTTATACTGAAAATTGTCTTGATGAAGCGGCTAGACTTCAAAATCCGGATTTTGAATCTCCACCAACAAATCTAACAACAAACGTGACGACATCTCAGTTTGTGCTCCTCGATACCAGAACCAACGTTATACCGGGTTGGTCATTTAACGGGACAGTTTGGTACGTGACTTCTGGTGGAAACGTATCACTTCCTGGAAACGGTCATGGTATGCGATTGGGTCCAAATGGCATGATCAACCAAAGCTTCAAATCCGATAAAGGTGACAGTACTTATGATTATGTTATTACATTTACCCTTGCTCCAAGTAGCATGGATTGTGCTAACAACTTCACTGCAGTAAATGTTTCGGGTCCAACTGGCTCGCAAGTATTCTCTTATAAAGAATCAGTTGGGACCGAAATGTGGCAAACTTATGCATTTTCAATAGGGAACTCTAAAATCAGAAATGGTAGTATGGGAATACAAATTCAAAGTGTTGTAACGGGTAGTCGTGGCAATATAACTTGTTGGCCTATCGTCGATACTTTTATCATCACGAGTATTGAGAATCCAAGATTGTATGGAGGTATTAACTTTTGATATCAAACTTTATATCTGAGTATTTTTTTTTAACTGCAATTTGACACACTTATACACAAAATCTACACATTTGTCCCAACTCGTGAATGGGACTAGAACCCTTGATCATTTGGTTTAACTGATATAACAAAGAATTAACCATTTTTTGACAGATAGAGGTGTTGTCAATAGTGGGTTCGAAGTTGGGCCAACTTTTCTCGACAACTCATCTCAAGGTATTCTACTCGAGAGTGATATGAACAACGATCCTTACAAACTTATTCAATCCCCGCTACAACAATGGGACATTTTAGGCATAGTAAAATATATCGACTCCAAACACTTTGCAGTACCACGAGGACGTGGTGCAATCGAGTTGCTTTCTGGTAGTCCATCAGGAATTGTAACAAACATATACTTTTTGAGACATGGTAAAGTTACATTGGACTTTATCATGGGTGATGCTAACGACTCGTGTGTTGGAGACTTAACCGTATTTGTGCAAGTTAAAGACATGATATGGAACTTTACGACAAGGAGCATTGGTGTTGGATCGAGTGAGAGACACTCTGTGACATTCAAGGCGGAATTCAGCAGCACTGAGTCGGTACCTATTAGCTTTTCTACGTTTAATGAAACGCGAACTAGTGACAAACGAGTATTATGTGGACCTGTGATTGATAGTACACGCCTTCAGTTTTCGAGTAGCTTACGTTCCGAGAAAATGCATACCAGATTCGTGATTTCTAGCTTCGTTTTGACAGTTTTATTTCTGTTTGTCTTATAGGTTAAGTTGTGGTTATTTGCATGTTTGATATTTCAGTGTTCTTATATAGTCATGCAATGAATTGTATTTAATTTGTAGCAAATAAGTTTTGTAAAATTTGTTGTTATGATGATCAAAGCTATTCTTTGAAACCATATAATAGGTTGATGATAATCTAATAATCCATATAATCCTCTATTCTAAGGTATTAAAATTAATAAAATTACTATATATATCTTTTAGTTATAGAACATTTATGAATTTCTATATATGTATTCGACTAAAAGATCGGAAACCATGATTACCAAAAAAGAGTGACCTCATGATTAAACATCATGACGTCTTTACAAAAATATCTTTGATTCAAACTTCATTAGATGCTAGACAAAAACATGTGCAAAGTGACGATGTAGAGCGGCGAATAATAATACTTGCAAAATCGTGATTTTAGTTCGACCTTTGATGCAAATCGTATGTTTTTTTGAATAAAAAACGTGTGTTTTTTAAAATTAATATAGCTAGTGTGTGTTTCTAAAAAGTTGTCAAGTTTTTTAAAATTAATATAGCTAGTGTGTATTAAAAGATACTTAAGGATAATTTAAACAAACTACATTAATTTAAGTTTCAAGATTTAATATTGAAAATTTCGTATTAAGAGTGGTCAGAAAACAGTCAAAATCGGTTACGAAAATACCTCATTTAAACCACATCTCAATAAGAAAACTCGACATCATCGAGTAACCTCTACGTGACATCGACTTAATCGCAACTAAAATCGATAGAAACTCTTATTTTACATAAATAGAAAGTCTTGCTCTTTTTTAGAAAGTAAAAGTGGGATACCCTTTCCAGGTGCATTTCTTAGAAATCAAGTAGAAAAATTGAAAAATCATCATACAGACCGATTGTCATATAAAATTGACTCGCATAAACTTAACCATCTTTATACATAGATAAATGTAAACAAATATAAATATACAACAAGGAACAAAATCCGCGAAATCAATGAAACCAGAAGCAGTATAGAGTGTCTCCGGGTCGTTTTGTCCCAACGAGGCTTGAATGGAAAATCGAATTACGGATTGATGATTGATGATTGAACGACAAATATTTGGATATGATTTGGCATTAAACCTAATAGGCAAATGCACTCAAAAATAAGCAAGGAAAATAAGCTAGAGCAGGCTTAAAGGCTAGGAATGGAACAAACACTTAAAACTTTTACTCTAAGGCAGAAATAAGCTCAAATAAACTTAAGACAAATCAAATAAGCTAAGCTAACTCTAAATAAGCAAATTCAAAAAGCAATTAAGCTAAATTAAGCAAGGAAACTCAGCAGTACTAACAACAGTAGTACTAACAGTTTTAACTAACAGTACTAACTTTGTCATTACGTAACATCACTAAACTTAATCCATTTTTTACAGTAAGGTACGTATGAAAATGACTGCTTAACCAAAAAG
Organism: Tanacetum coccineum; assembly: GCA_026074375.1. Lineage (NCBI taxonomy): Eukaryota > Viridiplantae > Streptophyta > Magnoliopsida > Asterales > Asteraceae > Tanacetum > Tanacetum coccineum. Next base: position 30,707 of record BQNB010016489.1, read on the forward strand.
CTCAAAGTGCTTCTTAGAGTGTTGTAACGTGCTTGTCAAAGAAAGTAACAACATATCTATCTATACACCTTAAAATCCACCAATATATATGCATTAATAAAATTTATGAATTTAGTATAATTATAATCAGTCTAAGAGCATTCATAATGGGAAAAGTCCTATTCTAAAAACCTTTTTGATAGACTTTTTTGCATTGCATTCATAGGTTTTTACAAACATCAAATCTTTTGTAAAAGCCTTTGTTATTAAAAGACATTTTTATTAAATGCATTCAATGCATCAAGTCTTTAAGACTTGATACATTGTAGAAACTCTAAGTTAAATGATATTTATATTAAACGGATGAGGTTTCTTCCTGTTTAGGTTAACACGTGGTTCGACTAAAATGTATGTTACTTAATCAAAATATCATGTTTCCATTTTTGACCCTTTTCCTCACCACCCAAAAATCGAATGATACTTATAATCCAAAGAAAATATTTGTAGTTTGAAAAAAAATATCATTTAAAAAATCATCATACTTGCGACAAAATATTTTTATAAATATCAAATAAAAAAAATACTTATGTCTACATTAACGTTTACAATTTTGTCCTTTTATGGGTATTTTGTGACATTTTTGCCACTCTCAACTAATAAGAGTTTTAAAATTTTTAAGGCAAAAATGTCACAAAATACTAAAAAAACAAAAAACAGAACATATATGTAGATATAAATACCTTTTTTTTTAGATATTTATAAAAGTGTTTTGTGACAAGTATCAAAATATCATGTTTCCATTTTTGACCCTTTTCTTTTACCACCCAAAAATAAAACCTGTCCCCCCCATTCCCCCCCCCACCACCCCCCCCCCACCCTCCCTGCCCCACACGGCTACCACACCCACCCCAAAAAAAAAACTCACAAACACCCCTAAAAGATATCCCCTACACCCCACACCATAAACCCAAAATAGACCCAAAACAAATACCCCCCTCCCCACTCCATCACAAACAACACCCCCTCCCCACACAGTCACTAAATCCCCCCATCTCCCCTTATTCACTCACCCAGCCTACAAGACCCGCACAATCAACACGCACCTCCCCACCCAATCTACAAAGCCTCCTAAGACATATTTAAGCAAAACCCTACACATCATTATAGTATATAATAATGCAACTCTTTTGTACTCTCATGTATGGGTTCTTTTCATGAAAAGAACAAAACAACCACCTCAACACCCTATCCCTCTCCGCATGGTATGTCCCCTATTTACGGCTTGTGTGGTGTGTTGTGGGTGCGTGGGTGGGACGGATCGCCATATGGCTACACGAACCGCATCCTTAAGCTCGAGACCTTTTGCGGGTATCTTTACTCTGAGATTGACACTTATCAGGCAGATGTTTCGTAAGAACTTAAAGTCTAAATGTGAACTGATTCATATCACATTTTTTGGAGAATTTCCTATGTGTATACGAATAGTGATTAAGTGTGACTTCCAAGGAGTCATAACAAACGCCCGAGCACAGAACTAGAAGAACTCGAGCACAGAGTGTCATACTGTGTGTAATGGGTAAACAGAAGGAAAATGTCCGTTGGGACAAGAGCTTCTTAGGATCTTATATTGTGTCGAGGGCACGGTTTGCATCAGGAGTTGGCTGATTCGGCGAAGGGGGACAGTTTACTCATATGGCTATTGTCACTCGATACCCCCCCCCCTTGTTTTGTTTTTGTGGTTGTTTCGTTTCTGTTGTGAGTTTCCGTAGGGGTATCTTGGGGATGATTGGGGGTCTGATAATGAGTAGCCGTATACAAGTTGTTGGGGTGTTTTTTTCGATTATGTTTTGTTTTTGTTGGGGTAGTGGTAAGTAGGGGTGTGTATGTAAGGGGACTGAGAGAGGGGTTTGAAGGTGTGGGAAAGGGTTGCTTGAGTGGGTTATTTTGGTTGGTGTCTTTATGTAGTATGTTGTTTGTTTAGTGTCGCGATGGGATGTTGATGTATATGGCGGGAACAGCTAAAATATAGCTAACTAGGGGTGGGCGTTTAGTGTTTTGTGCTGTGGGGGCCATGCGCTACAAAAGATGCAAATGAGGAAGGCCGAGAGGATGAAACAGTTTCGAAGTGTACAATCACAGATTCAGAAAATTTCTACTGAAATTGCTGGTCTATTTGAATACGACGATTCATTACCTGATGTTATAGTGAACGAAAATGACCTTTCGTTAAAGAAACTCGAGGAATATCAAATGGAGCTTAAAAGACTTCATGCTGACAAGGTACGTAACATATCATATACTATGAAAACAATGTATTTAAGAATCTGTAAGTGTTGTTTTTTTATTGTAGTGTGTTGTGTTTGGGTTTGGGGCTTATTTGTGTTGTGGTTCCGTTTGTTTTGGTGATAGATATTGGCAAGCCCTACACCCACCCTAGTCTCACAGGCTCGCAAAGTAGAAAAACAACATCAGCCCTAATATACAGCAATATGGTCGGCTACATTAGAATATGGTATGGTTCGATGATAATGAACAAAAGGTGCACCTCTAATGAATTGTTGAAGGAGCTATCTGGTCTTCGAAGAATATTGAGTGAACCGTATTCTGGCATTAAACGGTTACTTTTTAATAGCACAGTGGAATCCCGTCGTTAAGCAGAAAAGCAGTCGTGTGCTGGGTGGATTGGATAAAGGTACAGCGTGCTATTTGCTTAGTTAGTACGGTGTTTTTGGTGACTTTTGCAGGTTCTATGAAAGGTTGAATGATTTTACAATCTTTCAAATTTTGATCAAGCTTGTTATTGGTTACATAAAGTTATTAGTGAGAATATGTATCTAGGTTACAAATTCAAGTATATAAGCGAAAAATATAATGAAAAACAGTAAAAAAAAAATGGTATATACATTGATAAAAAAGATGACATTTTGACCTGTAAGACGACCCCGAAAACGCACCGATATATCCATAACAGGAGATTTCCTCCCGCTTCGGAGCCTTAGGGATCTCGTAATAACAAAAAACTATAAGGGTATTACCAGGCTATCGGATCTCGTTAAAAAACTTATGGGAGTTAATGGACACGCCCTACATCGAGCGCCAATTATTTTCTCACATTTTTAACTCAACAAGTTTGACAAATATATCCACTCCTGGAAGCTTAGCCATCACGATGATCGAGCAGGTTTGTATCTAGCTGCATTATAACTAATCAATGGATACAACGCAAAAAAAGTTCCACGTTTGTCAATTTTGTAGGCGGAGGCTGAAGTTGATCGCTTGGATCAATTAAAAGCAAGCAAAATGAAAGAACTTCTTGTTAAGAAGCGGACTGAGCTTGAGGAGATTTGTAGACGATCACATATGGAGGTCCCTTCGCTATCAGAGATGGATCATGTTGTTAGCTCGATAAAGCATGGTTAGATTTTTTATAGTTATTCTTCCTACTCTCAAAATAGTATGACTAGACACTCAAGTTAGATAAACTAACCATCGAAGTGACTAAAAAATGAGTTATTGTACCATAGGGGAGATGGACTATGCTGATCTGCTTAAGAGCATGGATGAACAAATAGCAAGAGCCGAAGACGAAGCATTGAGCAGGAAAATGATTATGGAGAAGGTCGAAAAATGGGCATTGGCGCGAGAGGAGGAACGATGGCTAGAAGAATATAACATGGTTAGTTATTAGACTAGTTTACAGTCTTTGTTATTTGTGTACTTATGTATTTTTTTCTGTCTCAAGGACGAAAATAGGTATACTGTTAGTAGAGGTGCACACAAGAATCTAAAACGTGCAGAACGTGCCCGTGTGATGGTCAACAAAATTCCAGGTTTTGCTATTTGGCCAACCGATCAAAATTCATTTTTTAAATTAGCGTGATTGGATGTTTAGAATAATTGACATGAATATGCTGAGAAAATGCAGCGTTGGTGGAATCATTGATTGCTAAGACGAAGAGTTGGGAAGAAGAGAGGAAGAAAGTATTTTTGTACGACGAGGTAACGTTGAGATAGTTACCGGATAGTGTACTTGTACATATTAGTCATTTTTCGAGTTAAAACATGTTTTTTCATAGTGTAAGTAATGTTGAGTTGTGCAGGTACCTTTACTAGCATTGATGAAAGAATACAATATGTCAAGACATGAAAAAGAAGAAGACAAGCAACGACGTCAAAGGGTTCGTACGACCTTTGCTAACAAAAACTTATACCGTATACATTGTCTTTAGTTATTAGGGCCCCTTGGCCGAAAAGGAAAACAATATCAGTTAATCTACTTGATGTGTTTGTGTAGGAAAAGAAACTGGCACAAAGTAAAGTAGTAGTACTGCACGAGAGTGTAATGTCGACAAGACCAACCACGAGCTCTCGGCGATTGGACCAAAGTGTCAATGGAGGGTTCAAAAGGGTCTCCACGGGCATACAATTTGGAACGAATGTCAAGTCGCCTAATCCAAACACACCCTGTGTAAATGATGGAAAGGGATCTCAAGGACCAAAGAAACTGCCTCCTAGTCGTTTTGATCGATATCTAAAAGAAGATCGAGCTTCTTCTATCTCAAGGCTTTCGAGCCCATTTTCGCCTTGACTGTGGTGTAGTCATTGGTAAAAGCACAACCACTTGTGTTAATTTGAACTTAACTTCACTTATATGTTTATTATTTGATTGTGTACTTATTTGTAGATAGTTGATTTATGCATATAGGAAAGAGTACAAAGTTTGTAATTTGGACAAAGTTGAGATATTATATCGGGTGAATATCATAACAGTAATTAAGTTTGAATTTTATTTAAATTTAGTCACTTTAACCTTCTTTTGATTATAAATCCTTGGATGAAAAGTTGATCTAAGACTACTTAGGTAAAATAAAAAAATAACAAAGGTTATATAATATGTCTACTTTGATTCATCTCTAAAAAGTGATATTTTTACATCTAATATGACTAGCATAGTCTTCACTCCAAAATATAGTATCTTGTTACATTTTTTTGGCAATTATTATTCACGGAAAAGAGCAAGTATATCGTTGCCTAAATAAAGGTAAGTTACATACACTAAAATTAACACTACATTTGGTTTGATGTTAATGATTGCAAAAGCCATATTGAAAATGTTGAAAAAAGGATCAATTGATGGAGGAATAAGCTTCTATCTTATGCTGGTAGAATTCAGCTTATTTTTTCAGTCTTATCTTCATGCAATTGGGCTTTTGTGTACTTGCTTCCAAACACTGTTACAGATCTTGAGAAGCTATTTAAGAGATTTATGTGGAATGCAAGGAACTCTGCTAAAGGCGAGGCTAGAGTTGCCTCGAGTCTTGTTGGAATAAAGCCCCTTAAAAGATAGAATGAGGTAATGCTAATTACTCAAGTTTGGAAAACTATTAAAGGCAAAGAATCTCTGTGGGTTAAATGAAGTAAAACTTAAAGATAAGAGTTTTTGGAAAGTTGAGCGTGCTATAAGAGATGGGGATGGAAAAATATGCTTGATATTAAAGACAAGATAAAACCATTTGTTCTGTACAAGATCGGAGATGGAAAAAGTATGTTTGCATGGCATGATAAGTGGTGCAGTCACGGTCCTCTAAGCAGCTTTATCCCTATAAAATCCATCTATGATGCAAGATTTAAGGGCAATGAAAAAGTTAGTGAAGTTATAATGAATGGTGGTTGGGATTGGCCTATAGAGTGGGCTAAGAAGTACCTTGTGCTTCACCCAATTGATGTTCCTTTGTTAAGTGGTATAAATGACTATGTTAGGTGGATTGATGAGAATAATAGGGAAGTGGAGTATTCTACAAAGACTGCATGGAAATGTTTAAGGGAGGAGTGGCGTAAAGTGGAGTGGAATCATGTCGTTTGGTTCTCCTAGTGTAACCCCAAACAAGCTTTTATCCTTTGGATAGGTATACAAGGCAAACTGTTGACACAAGATAGAATGTTACCTTGGCATCAAGGGTCTGATCTAAAGTGTTCACTATGTAAGAATGTTGCTGTAGCGATAACCACTGGTTCTTTGAGTGTCTTTATTCTATCACTGCATGTTTGGAAGAAGATTCCGAATAAAAGCAACATGAGCATGAATGGAAATAGTCTGCAAACAGTGGTGGATTACTTGTCAGCTCAAGGGTTTAAGAATACTATAAGGCGTATTGTTAACAGACTAATACTCCATGCTACTGTGTACTATATTTTGAATGAAAGGAATAAGAGATGCTTCCAAAATATCTCATACAGGATCACTTATATTAATTTGCAATGGTCAAATGGATTTGTTTCACTTTACCGTTTGGTAGAAAATGGATTTGTTCAGTGTTTTTACAGATTTTGGAATTTCAGTTTCTAAGAACAATGTTGTTTATTTTAATGCTATTCCCAGTAATGGTATTTATGAAATTGATATGCATGATCTTGTACCAAATGATAATTCTATTTAAATGTTAGCACTAAAAGAGTCAAGCATTACTTGGACTCTACTTATCTATGGCACTTCCATCTTGCTCATATAAATAAGAAACGCATTGAAAAGCTACAACAAGAAGGGCTTTTAAAATCAACAGATGATGAGTCATTTGATCAATGTGTATAATGTATCTTGTTTATCGGGTAAGATGACAAGGAAATCGTTTTCACATCGTCCCGGAAGGGTGACTGATCTTATTGGAATAATACATACTGATGTGTACGTGTTAGCCATTCAATCTATGATTATCCATTAGCTGTAAATTGATTAGTTGATTATTGGGTAATCTATATTTACCCAAAATATCTCTTGATTGATTTGTATAATTAGTGGGTAATTAGTATTTACCTAAAATAGCTATTGTATAGAAACTATATATATCTCTTCCCATTATGATGTAAGGCACGAAATCAATAAAAACACAGATTCTCCTATTTACATGGTAAGAATATCCCAAGCTTCCTTAGCCGTGTTTGGTCTTGCTACTACCAATCGTTTTTGGAGAGGGTCTGAGATGGTTGTAAAAATCCATGATAAGATGAGTTTGTCGACTTTAAGCTCATCCGGAGTAAAGGGAACGGATGTGCTCGTGGGAGTAGCATCTGTAGGAGTTCCACGAATGAACTTAATAACATCATAGCCCGAACATAGTTGATCAAAAAAATACTCCCAAGATCCATAATTCCAGTCTTCAAGATCAAGTTTAACGGGCACTCGCGTGAGAAGGTGATGGTGTGTCACCAACGAGAGTTTGTCCGATAAGGAGGGAGTAGCGTTAATGACATCGGATCCGGACATATTTGAGTGAATCAGTGACGAGATGGATAAGGGTTTAGTAGAGGTTTAGAATAGGTTGATATGTTTCTGAGAAGAAAATATGAATGGAACAGTAGCGAGAGTAAACTAGGAATAAAACCAAAAGAACAGATTGTGACCGAAGCACAATTAAACAAGTCGTGACCTTGCACGAAACAATCAATCAAGAGTCGTGACCTTGCACAACCTTCAACCAGTGATGACCTTAGCACCACAACTTTTAACAAATCGAAAAAAAAGAAAACGAAGGATTGTTAAGGATTGGTTAGTGTTTCTGGCGTGATACCATGTAAATAGGAGAATCTGTGTTTTTATTGATTTCGTGCCTTACATCATAATGGGAAGAGATATATATAGTTTCTATACAATAGCTATTTTAGGTAAATACTAATTACCCACTAATTATACAAATCAATCAAGAGATATTTTGGGTAAATATAGATTACCCAATAATCAACTAATCAATTTACGGCTAATGGATAATCATAGATTGAATGGCTAACAGTACGGTCCACTTAGACATGTGTCAAGACAAGGTGCTAGCTACTTCATTACATTCACAGATGATTATAGTCGTTACGGTTATGTTTATCTTCTTAAACATAAACATGAGGTTTTTGAAACGTTCAAAGTGTTTAAAAATGAAGTTGAAAATCAACTCGGGAAGACCATTAAGGCAATACGATCAGATCGGGGTGGCGAATACATTAGCCAAGAGTTTAAAGATTATCTAAAAGCTAACGAAATTGTTCAACAGCTTACTCCTCCATACACACCACAACATAATGGAGTGTCTGAGAGGAGAAACCGTACTTTGTTAGACATGGTGCGATCTATGATGAATCTTACAACTTTGCCTTTATCCTTTTAGGATTATGCTCTAGAGTCTGCAACACGCATTCTTAATATGGTTCCAACAAAGAAGGTAGATAAGACACCATATGAACTATGGTATGAAAAAGTTTCAAACTTGTCTTACTTAAAATCATATTTAATTTATTTTTTATTATTTTTTAGAGTCTGCACGCACGGGGTTTAGACATAAAATCATATCTAGAGTTTGCACGCACGGGGTTTAGACATAAAATCATATTTAATTTATTTTTTATTAGTATTTTTTTTAGTGTTTGTCATGATGACTTTATCACCATCACATAGTAGGAGTCCGGCGCTCAAGCACCAGGAGATATCCTATTGAAAACTAACCTCAATGTGCCACGTCTTAGCTACTTAAATCTTTAAATAAAATCATAGAAGCTAAGTGAATTAGCTTTACCAACAATCTAAGAAATTATTTGTTTAGTTTCTTGTATGCTACCATCACATTGTAAACGAATATTCAAAACCACCATACTTGATTATGAGGTTCCCTATCTCAGATGACAATAGTCCTTCCAAACTAATATCTCGCTATACAGTCTACCGTACGCAGGCACAGATTGAGGCCCATAGACATGTATTTTAAATGCAAAAAGTAAAGTGTTGAACTTAACTAACTTGAAAGTTGCAACACAATGCACATTAGACCACGAGCATGGGTCAAGGTCTTCAGGATTCTAAGTTTTGAAGGCGCCAAATATGAATCTGACTATACAAAACACAAACAAATAAATCTCATACTTCCCTAAAAAAAGCTTTAGTATAAGAATACATATATATACCGTCTTCAACCTAATGATTAAACTGGGGTCGCATGTTTCATGCCCAGGTTTCTTTCATAATAACTGAATTTGGCATTACCCAGACCTTTAATGATCCAATTGGAAACGAATCAAAAAATAAGAAAAAATTAAAAATATGAAGATGAAAAAAAATAACCTAAACACCAAGCAAGTAAACTGTGTCGTACAACTTATCACATATAATAAGTAGTAAATCGATTTTGTTCTTCAAATTATTGTATGGGTTCGCTCTTCTTTAGTTGCAGATGAATGGTGGTTGCATTGTGAGTTTAGCAAAATCATGATTTAGTGTTTCGGACTTTTGAGATTGCTGGATCTTTTTTCCTTTGCGTACAACCGGACACGAATGTAGGGGTGGCAATTTTTGACCCGACACGAAACCCGACCTGAAACCGACACGAAAGTTAACAGGTTCGGGTTGAGCCAGGTTGTGACTTGGGTTCATATTGATGATGTGTTTTTGTGAAAAATCCCTAAAATCTCCCCTCTCTTCTCTCTTGTTGTTTGAAAAGAAAAAATGGAAAACGAAACCAACACCCAAGGGTTTGGTTTATCTGCCTATTTGCCGACGAGGCTTAAACCAAACAAACCATTGTTTATGGCGGATCGTTACCACCAACCATGGGTGTGTCTTAGCTCGCGTTTTGATTGATTCCAGTGTGGTTCGTGTGTTCGTTTGAGCAGAAAACACTACTAGTACTAGCCTACTTCATTGTTTGCTAAGAACGTATTGTAGTGTGGAAGCTTAGATGAGATCTTACTTATATCTTAGTTGGATTGCGGTGTGAACGATTATTACATAGCTTAATATAGAAGACGAGTTAATGGTTACCTTTAAACTGGTGTATCGTTTCGTGCTAAAAGTAATCATCTTTCAATCCTTGTTAATTAATATTTTCTACATGGAGAGATCTTTAATTCCCGCTGAGTACTCGTGTTAAATAATGTATAATTTAGATCAAAAACCAACATTGGGCGGTCACGCGCACATCGATGTAGAATATTAAATAACCAAGGAATAAAATTAGACAAATTAGGGTTTCGTGATTAATTTTAATGCCCCGGTGGGCGTTTTTGTTAAAAAGATTTGATCTTGACGGTTAATAAAATTTATTAGACGAGATATAGGTTGTATGTAATTTTATAAAAAACATGTGTATTATTGAAATGATTTAAGTTTTGTAATTAGTTAATGGAGATCCCATGAAAAAATCAAGCAAATTTATCAAGGATTAAATATTTTTAAAATAAATTAAATTTAAAATCTTGTTAATTGTTAAAAGGATTTGTTTTAAATATAATCAAGATTCGCATAATTTTAAATATTTTCTTAAATGGTAAGATCCATGATTCAAGAATTCGGGAAGACCCTTATTATTAATGAATTAATGAGGCCTAAAATAGTTAAAAGATTTATGTGCTATGTGGTAATAAATTTATATAAGGCGTACGCAATCGATAATTCGAATAGGTATGAGAGGCCGGAGACAATGGATAATACCTATGCGAATAAATTACATTATTTAGTTATTAGATCATATAGTGCTCATATTTAATGTTAGGCATGCCTTAATTGTTAAGTGATTTTAAGTAAATGTATTTATTTTAGTGGATGTTATAATGTTTTATTTTAATTTCTTGGACTTGTAGAGTTAAAATAAAAGGGTTTTTCGAAAAAACAAATAAAAATTGACTAAATGATTATCGAAATTAGATTTAATATTGGACTATAAATAATCAAAAATCACATGTGGATTCTGCTTACATCCAAATAAAATCTACCATGATTAGACATAGCAATTTAAGTTCATAATGTGTTTCACAAATTAAAGTTTTTTATTAAAACTAGACCTATGACTAATGGGAGGGTACGGCTCATCCACTAAATAAACATAAGAGAAGTTTAAGGAGATTAATCATAATGTAAATTCAGGTTTCGCGCTGACCTGATTCTCCGCTTCCTTATAGCGAATCGTTTAGAGTTACGTGAACCATGGGCATTTCACTACATTTTTTTTTTTGAAAAAAGACATAACTCCTAAATTTGAAACCACGATGAATCGAGATCAATTTATGTCATCACAATTTAAAGTTATAAGATACGATGAATAATATGAGATGACCGTAATAATAGCTAAAATTGAAGTAATAGTTTTTTATTAAAATCAACGATACAAGAAGTATGCATGCTTCTTCGTACATATTGACACGTCAAAAAAATGACCCTTTCACTAATTTAATGACGATTCAATTTATAAAACACTATGTTGATTGCTCTATACTATGCGTGAGACGTGTGTAGATATTGCAATCAACAAATGTAATTATAACGCTTTGCCGTTGAGACGGTGAGTGTATTACATAATTACTGTTATTGAAATTGACGACTTAGCGTTGTTGGTTAGACCTATTAACACGCGGCATAGATGGGATAAAACATGCTTACTAGATATTCTTGCAATAAAAAGTAAGTCCATATGATTTAGGAATTTGCAATAGTTGTGAATTATCAAATCGTAGATTACCTTTTGAATACACATCACTAGCAATCAAGTTTGGGGTGGTTGATGTGGTAGGGGTGGTATTTCAATTGGGTCCAACCTAGGAAATTACTGTTTATTTAAAATAACACGTGGGTATTTAATTTTCTCAAGGAGTATTAACGAAAATACTAAATCTTGAACTTTACGATGTTTTGATAAAGGCACTACCTGTGCTAAAAACATAAAACATTCTGCTTTCAGGTCGACTGATTTAAAATTTTTGGAAACAATTCAATGACTGGTTACGTCAACTAAGACTGTCTGAAGTTAAAAGAAAATCGTTTGTCATTGAACAGCCGATTATACCCCTGCTCCACCTAGCGATTCTAGAGTACTCGCTGCAGTGAAATGCCGATATGAATTCATAATGAGTGTGGCTTGGTCTTATGCTCGGGAAGTATGACCCCTGAACTTTAAAAGACATTCAAAATGTCCCCACGTGTATGAAAATGCTTCAGGAGCTTAAATCAATGTTTGAGAAACAAGCTGGAGTGGAGTGGTTTAACCTGATCTAAACTTTCCATGCTTGCAAACAGGATAAGAGAAAACCAATTGGCCCATATGTCATTAGATGAAGAATTAGGTGGAACTAGAATGTCTTGGTTATGTGCTCCCACAAGAGCTTAGTGTTGGTTTAATCTTGAATGGCCTCACTACAAAAAGCATAACATGGGAAAAAAAAAAGGGAACAGTTGGTGAATTACATGTTATGCTCATTGAGTATGAAAAGGGTTTACCTAAAAAGGCTGAAACACCACAAGTAATGATGATTAAAGGTGGTAAAATTCAGAAATCCAATTAGAAATCGCTTAAAGCTAAAGGTAAGGGTAAAGCTAATGGCAAGGGAAAGGATAAACAAGTTTATATTCCTAAGCCTAAAAACCCTAAACCTTATGCTAATGAGCACCCAACTAAGGATAACACCTGCCACCACTAGGTGGGTCATTGTAAGAGGAATTGTCATGCTTACCTTGCTGAGTTGATTAAGAAGAAGATGAAAGTTGGCACTGCCAGTTTTTCAGATGTCTTCATAATAGAATTATTTTCTTTTCCTACTAAATCCTGGGTGTATGACACTAGTTGTGGTACTCATATTTGTAACACAAAACATGGGTCCTGGAGTGAGTAAGAAGAGCTTAAACAAGTAGAAGCTATTGAAAGTTTTGACTTCTAATTTACCTAATGATTGCCTTGGTTATTTGTTTAGACAATTTGCCATGATGGCGTTCTATAACTAGAGGTGTTGTTTCAGTTTACCGTTTGGTAGAAAATGGATTTGTCCAGTGTTTTTACAGATTTTGGAATTTCAGTTTCTAAGAACAATGTTGTTTATTTTAATGTTATTCCCAGTAATGGTATTTATGAAATTGATATGCATGAATCTTGTACCAAATGATAATTCTATTTAAATGTTAACACTAAAAGAGTCAAGCATTACTTGGACTCTACTTATCTATGGCACTTCCATCTTGCTCATATAAATAAGAAACGCATTGAAAAGCTACAACAAGAAGGGCTTTTAAAATCAACAGATGATGAGTCATTTGATCAATGTGTATCTTGTTTATCGGGTAAGATGACAAGGAAATCGTTTCCACATCGTCCCGAAAGGGTGACTGATCTTCTTGGAATAATACATACTGATGTGTACGTGTTAGCCATTCAATCTATGATTATCCATTAGCGGTAAATTGATTAGTTGATTATTGGGTAATCTATATTTACCCAAAATATCTCTTGATTGATTTGTATAATTAGTGGGTAATTAGTATTTACCTAAAATAGCTATTGTATAGAAACTATATATATCTCTTCCCATTATGATGTAAGGCACGAAATCAATAAAAACACAGATTCTCCTATTTACATGGTAAGAATATCCCAAGCTTCCTTAGCCTGTTTTGATCTTTTTTCTAAACTAACCAATCGTTATTGAGAGGGTCTGAGATGGTGTTTAAAAATCCATGATAAAGTATGGAGTTTGAGTCGACGTTTAGCTCATCCGGAGTTAAAGGGAACATATGTGCTCGTGGGGAGTACGCATTATGTAGGGAGGTGTCCACGAATGAACTTAATAACATCATTGCCCGAACATAGTTGATCAAAAACATACTCCCAAGATCCATAATTTCAGTCTTCAAGATCAAGTTTAACGGGCACTCGCGTGAGAAGGTGATGGTGTGTCACCAACAAGAGTTTGTCTGATAAGGAGGGAGTAGCGTTAATGACTTCGGATCCGGACATATTTGAATGAATCAATGACGAGATGGATAAGGGTTTAGTAGAGGTTTAGAATAGGTTGATATGTTTTTGAGAAGAAAATATGAATGGAACAGTAGTGAGAGTAAACTAGGAATAAAACCAAAAGAACAGATTGTAGACCGTAGAGAGGCAGCAACCAATTAGAAAAAGATTTGTGTACCGCCCTTTTTTGCACGAAACGAAGTCAATCAAGAGTCAGACCTTGCACAACCTTCAAACTCAGTTGTTGCCCGTTAGCACCACAACTTTGTACAAATCAAAAAAGAAAAGCGAAGATTGTTAAGATTTGTTAAGTGTTGTTCTGGCGTGAATACCATGTAAAAGGAGAATCTGTGTTTTATTTATTGAGATTTCATGTCCTTACATCATAATGGTGTGGAAGAGATATTATAGTTCTATACAATAGCTATTTTCGTAAAACTAATCTACACACCACTAATTAGTACAAATAAAGTCAAAAGTAGATATTTTTGGGGTAAATATAGATTACCCAATTAATCACTACTCGAATTTTACCTTCTAATGGAATAATCATAGATTTTAATGCTTTACAGTACGATCCACTTAGACATTGTCAAGACAAGGTCTAAACACTTTATTATATTCTAAGATGATTATAGTCGGTTACGGTTATGTTTATCTCTTAAAAAACATAAACACAAGTTTTTTGAAAACGTTCAAAGTGTTTAAAAATTAATAGTTGAAAATCAACGGTCGGGAAGAGCCATTCAAGGCAATTATGAACAGATCGAGGTGGCTAATACCTTAGCCAAGAATTTAAATGTATTATCTAAAAGCTTAGCAGCGACGAAATTGTTCAACACAGCTTACTCTCCATACACACCACAACAATAGATAGGAAGTGTCCTGTAGAGGCATAAACCGTACTTTTGTTATAACATGGTGCTATCTATGATTGAATCTTACAACTTTGCCTTTAACATTTTGGGATTATGCTCTTAGAGTCTAGGGGCAATACGCATTTCTTTAATATAGTTATCCACACCCAACAAAAAAGGTAGATAAGACACCATATGAACCTGTGTAATGTAAAAGTTCCAGCACTTTTCTTACTGTTTAAAGTTTGGGGATGTAAGGCCCTCTTGTGAAGAGAGATACCGCTGACAAACTCGAGACAAAGTATATCTTTTAAGTGATCCTTCATAGGATACCCATAAGGAAACGATGGGTTACAATTCTACTGTCCCACCTGAAAACAAAATATGTATAGCAAGTATGGCAGAATTCATTGTAGAAACGGGTCTCATACTGTCAAGAAATTAATGAGAAGGGCAGTAGATCGATGCAGAAATTCAAGAAAAGAAAGATAACAACGCGCTTCTGAAATCACTAGCAAGCATTCCTCAAGAGTGGGGTGTTTTGAGAACTGCGCCATACCAACCAGACAAGAGGAAGAGTGATTCCGATTCTTAGTCCGAAAGGACACGTCGAGGCTCCAAACCGCTTATTCTAAATTAGAGGTGAGGAGCATAGTTAGGGAGTCTTGGAGAACCACACTAACAATAAAAAGGCTTCTAATGTATGAGCGTCCTGACACTAAGAAAGTGTGGTCACAATTGCCGGCTGATTGGAGAAAGAGAGTCAAACATTAATCCTAAAGTATGACTATGCAATGGTCAAACCTTGTTTTTGTAGCATTAGTTTTTCTCAGTGGTTTTAATGGTCATTTAGATGCCATGTAATGTTTTGATTTTAAGCATTACTCGTTCAGTGGGATACTAGTTTACACCCCATGCACGCACGGGGTTTAGACATAAACACTATTTTTGTACTTTAAGTTTAGGAGTGATTGAGAGTGGGGGTGGCAATCGAGTCGTGTTCGGGTTGACCTGTCCGGGTTCGCGGGTTATTCTAACCTAAACCCAAACACGACCCATTTATTAAACGTGTTAAGAAACTCAACCCTAACCCAGACCTGCATAACACATGTAACCCGTTTGTGATCCGTTTAACCTGTTTAAGTAAATAGGTCAAGCGATAAATAAGATTGGTGGTTTGTCGATCTAACGAAGGTTATTTATTACCAACTTACTTTCCCATTTGTCCCGTAATGACCAACTTACTTTTTTTGTACACATTACACCAACGTACTTGTTTCTTTTGTGATAATGTTACCCGTATGACCGATTAAATTTCCACGTCATTAATTTAACTATTTTTCTTTATCAAAATGTTAAAATAAGATCCACCCTATGATGTAAATACCCGACCTATTGGTACCCACTAGCCACATGACTACTCTCACCCTAAAACCTATAATCCATATCATATAACCCATATCATTTTTGTTGTATGACTCTTGAAGTGATGACAGTACATGGAAGAAAAGAGTGAGCCTCTTTACATCTGAGAGTCACAGGTGTGAGATGATTCATGTGTTGTTAGAAATGGATCGGATCTTGAGACCACAGGGATATGCATTAATTAGGGAATCGAGCTCTTTGTAGATGCAGTTGCTACGATTTCAAAGGGGTTGAGATGTGATTGTCATGTAGAAGCTACTGAAGATGGCACCGATAAGGAAAAGATTTTGATCTGCAAGAAGAAGCTCATCTTTTAAAAAACAATTACAAACAAATATGAATCTGACTATACAAAACACAAACAAATAAATCTCTTACTTCCCTAAAAAAAGCTTTAGTATAAGAATACATACCGTCTTCAACCTAATGATACTGGGGTCGCTTGTTTCATGCCCGGGTTTCTTTCATAATAACATAATTTGGCATTACCCAGACCTTTAATGATCCAATTGGAAACGAACCAAAAAATAAGAAAAAATTAAAAATATGAAGATGAAAAAAAATTGTTGGAATATGTCCATCGTAAATAATATATGTCCGAATTATTTATTCGAGCCTAAGGGGACGCACACGTTAATACGTAAACAATGTTTAATTAGTGTTTTTAGTAAACGATAAATAAATATATTAGTTAAATGTTTAAAAGTTAAACATTAAGGACTAATATGCAAAACGGGAAAAAGGAAAGTGAGGGTTTCTCCTTTGGTCGGCCGAAACCCACAACCCAATAGGGTTTGGGCTTGCTTGCTTGTTCTCCAAGATTGTGTAGGCTATATAAGGAGGACTTGAGGTTCATTATTGAGGATGTGTTTTTGTGAAAAATCCCTAAAACTCTCCCTCTCTTCCTCTCTTGTTGTTCGACCGAAACCAACACCCCTAAGGGTTTGGTTTTCTCCCTTTTGCCGATCGACTTAAACCAAACAACCCTTTAGGGTTTTGTTTGGCGATCGTGTACCACCACCGTGGTGTTAGCTCGCGTTTTGATTGATTCAAGTGTCGTGGTGTTCGTTTGCTAAAACACTACTAGTACTAGCATACTTCATTGTTTGCTAAGAACGTATTGTGTGTGGAAGCTTAGAGAGATCTTACTTTATATCTTGGTGGTTTTGCGTGTGACATTATACATACGCGTATATAGAAGACGGAGTTAACGGTTACCTTTAAACGGTGTATCGTTTCGTGCTAAAAGGTAATCATCTTCTATCCTTGTTAATTAATGTGTTCTACATATGATCTTTAATTTCGCTGCGTACTCGTGTTAATTAATTGTTAATTAGATCATAAAACATTAATTCACCGACTCACTTTGAGCTTTTGTCTTCAACTCATAAAACCAAATCCTCGTACTTGTTCATCTAACGTTTTCACAGCAACAATGTAAGTACTAATCAAACAACCATTATAATATCAATTAATTGTAATTGTATGAAACTAAATAAAAAAAATTAAATTTATAGGAGGGCTTCAATTAAAAGACCACCAACACCAGATGCAGAAGAATATGATGATGATGATCAAGATCCTCAACCATCTCTTCAAGATGTTATTAATATTAGAGTAACCCTTTTTTTATATTGCTTTTTTATGCTAATTAAGACCCTTTTTTTATATATGTTGAAAGTGATTAAAGTTAACACTTTTTTTATATTGTTTAGATTGCTTAATTAAAGTGCTTATATGTATTTGAAAGTGATAAAAGTTAACACTCTTTTTATTGTTTTTTTATGTTAATTAAGACCCTTTTTTTATTTAAGTTGAAAGTGATTAAAGTTATTGATATTATGAGGGTGTTTGGATTGCTTATTGGAAGTGCTTATATGTATTTGATGAATCAAGTAGATAAGCAATTTTGATGTTGTTGGTCTGCTTACTTTAGAGTGAAGAGTTAGTTTAGGGATTAGGAGCTTATGTGATTTCGGGGTGTTTCTTTCGGCTTATATAGCCGGCTTATGGATTTGGGCTTATGTTTCATAAGCTCAATTTTTGTGGCTTATTTTGAAACTTTTCAGCTTATGTAAGTTTATTACATTATGTTATAATGAACTTTATAAGCCGAAAAGTTTCAAAATAAGCTACAAAAAGTGAGCTTATGAAACATAAGCCCAAAACCAAATAAGCCATAAGCCGGGAATATAAGCCGAAACAAACACCCATGTGCCACTTTTAACTTGATTGTCTGATTATGAGGGTGTTTTTTGGAATTGCTTATTGTAAGTGCTTATATGTATTTGATGAATCAAGTAGATAAGCAAGTTCAATTCATGCTAGGTGCAAACAAACTGTAAGTAAGTGGCCACGCCAATCTTCCTGAAAAGGGTTTAAGTCTCTGTGGCGGTGGGCTCAAATGCGTGGATTAGGGGGTGTTTGTTTAAGCTTATATCTGGCTTCTGAGCTTATTCATTTTTTGGCTCAATTTTTCGACTTATTTTAAGATTTCTGACCTTATATAAGTTTATTATGATATGATAAATTTATATAAGGCTATAAGTCCTAAAATAGGCCAGAAAATTGGAGCTTATATAATATAAGCCGAAATTAAATAAGCTAATAAGCCCACATATAAGCTTAAACAAACTCCCCAGTCGGCCAAAAGGTCGGAAACCTTGGTTACCCAAATCAAGTAGATAAGCAGTTTCGAGGTTGTTGGTCTGCTTATTTTAGAGTAGATAGTTAGTTTAGGGGATGTTTGTTTAAGCTTTTTTGGGGCTTAGGAGTTTATGTGATTTTGGTATTTATTTCATAAGCTCATTGTTTTTTTCCAGCTTATTATGACTTAAATATGGAAGATAAACCCATAAGCTGAAAATAAGAAAGAAAAATGGACTTATGAAACATAAGTCCAAAAATTAGCTTAAACAAACACCCAAAATAAGGAGATTGGTAAGTGGGGATGATACGCACTTGAAATCAGCAATCAAAAGATAGTTTTTTTTTTCTATCAAAACATTTCGAATGTCTTATTTGTGCCTGAAAAACAAAATAAGCTGATAAGCAGTTTAAGTTATGAAATCCAGAACACCCTTTGTTTACGGGTACAAGGAATTGAAGGAACAACATATTGATAACTGAAAATAGCTTGCTTCAGTATTTCAGAACAAGCTATCACAACCACCTACAGAACTGCTTATCTGTTTGTAAAGTGCAATAAGCTAAGTAGTAATCCCATACATAGGAGAAGCTGCACTAAACTGAAAAGGATTATCTATGTATTTTGCGGTTAATTTACATGTAAATCTTTAGTTATCAAAGTTTGACGAACATTCAAATAACTTGATATATGATCATCGAAACTTCATAAGCAGCACATTTATGCCAGTCACTTTTTAAGTAGAATGCCAAACACTCCGTAAATTGGAATTGATTGCTTAATTCTTCACTCGTGTATCAGGACACTTTGTATTGTGTATTTATGGTTTGGTTTGATTGTGTTAGTTGATTGAGAGCGGAGAGAAAGAACGATTGAAGGAGCTTTTGAGGGAAAGACTTATCGAGTGTGGCTGGAAAGATGAAATGAAGTCACATTGCAGGTTCTACATCTTTCTCATTCTCTGTTTATATCTGTATAAAGTGGTCAAATTTGCTAATGTTTGTTTGGGCTGATGTAATAAATTCGCAACATACTGGTCTTTGTGTTCCACATTGGTCTTTGTACAATATTATGGTCGTATTTAGTCATTAAACTTGATAAAAGTGTCCCATTTCATCATTGATGCCGTCATAAAAGAGCAACATATGGCCAAGAAAGTATCAATGATAATTAGTGACGAGTATGGGCAAATAAGTTATAATAAGTAGGGATGATAAAGGAACTTCTAAATGGCACATCCCCGAACTTTTATTATTGCAATATTTATAGGACAATCGGAATGACCAATTTAACACTTCAATGCAAGGATTGATATATAACGGGCCATTAAACTATTAAAATATATTATAGGACAAAAGGGTGTGACCAAATCGACTCCCAAATGTGAAACTCTCTTTTTTTAGTTGGTTTGTATAGGATGGTTTTTTTTTATCATGTCGTGCTGTATCTGTGCTCCTCTGTTGTGACGATAATTAAATACCTTTTTGACAGATCAATTACAAGGAAGAAAGGAAGGAATAATGTAACTGTCGATGATCTTGTTCATCATATCACCCCCAAGGGTAGAGGTACTGCGTTTCACTTCCATTGAATGTACTGTTTCGGTCCCTGCATATTCGTACTATAGCGAAAACGGGTCAATTTGGATCATCTTTCATTTTTTCCATCATCTATAAGTATGTCAATCTCATAATTAACGCCTTATTTCCCAAAACTTGTTTTCTTATATGTAGCTGCTGTTCCCGCTTCAGTAAAAGCTGAGCTATTGCAACGGATCCGGTCTTTTCTTCAAACTGCAGTTGTCTAATTTTTATATGTATCAACCGTCCTTAAGTTCTTTCGCGTGTTTCTCAGAGACCATAAACAAGTGGAAAACCAATGTATTAATAAAGGTGATTAATATGCCATCGCAAAGACTGAAGTGCGACTTATGGTTATAAAAGTTAGGTATTACATGCGTCAAGCGTTGTTTGTTAGTGTGTGTTGTATAAATACAGAACGGTAATTCTATCCGTTTTTTTTCTTCTAGGTTTGTTGGTACGGTAAAGATTATATATTTATATTCATTCGCGACACTGAAATGTTACGAGTCGTACTTGAATTCTGTATGTGTTACATATCGTAGATACGAGTTGAATTGATGTATTGGTCTTGCAGTTTGTTTATATACATTTAAATTAATAATCCTAATTAAATAATGAGTAAAGTCCAAAGTACATCTTTGTGGTTTGCCCATTTGAACAATGTACATCACTGTGAGATAGGGGTGTGCTGGTTCCGTTTGGGTTGGTTTTTGATTAAAACAACCGAAGTATTTGTTTTTTCTAAAAACAAAACCGGAACCGTTGGTTTTTTGGCGGTTTGGTTTATTATCGGTTTTGGTTTGGTTTTTTGGTTTATTATCGGTTTCGGTTTGGCTTTTTCGGTTTCCGTTCGGTATTTTGAAAAAGAAAATTCCGGACCATCGGTTTCTAGTTTCAATCAGTTATTTTGGTTCGGTTTTTATGGTTTTCCTGCTCACCCTTGCTGTAAGATAAGTTGGCACATGTACGTCACTTCGTTAGTAAAAGTAAGTCACCATACATCCTGGAGGATAGACGGTGCAATTATTTTTCTGTTACGTGCTAACACGTGCAACTATTTCTCCTAGCTAAGGAGGCTCATATACATCACTCCATTAGTAAAAGTCAACCACAATCCTTGAAGACGGGCGACGCAATTAGCACGTGTAGCACTTAACGGAGAAATAATTGCACCGGTCATCCTCATAGATGGATGGTAACTGACTTTTAATAATGGAATGATGTGGATGTACCAACTTATCTGATAAGGATGTATGATGTTCAACACATACATGTAATTTCTTACCAAAAAAGTAAAAATATATTTGAGGTATGTGTCGATTTTATAATATAATGATAACAACTCTTGATTTATTAGAGTTATGAAATGGTGTAATATTATTGCTAAATTGGAAAAAAGTTATGCATCAAGAGGCCTATTAAATCTTTTACTTAATTTATTTTTATTTAAACTAACTTATGAGCAACTCAAATATGTGTTTGTTATCGTTTATATCAATCATGTTGAAATCTTTTGCCAGAAATTTGTACAATTTCAAGAATAAAGCTAATCTTTAACATGTGAAAACAATAAAATTAACAATGAAAGCGAAAACATTAACTAAATTGTCACAAATCACTTTTAATTATACAAAATTGCACTTAAATAATAGTTAAAACTGATATTATACACTTCAATAGTTATTTGTGTTGTTTTAATATGTTAATTTTAGCTTTATTATGTTGTTCCAAAGATTTTTAAGAAAAAAAAAATATGAAATTGGTATAAACAAAAGCAAACAAATAAACAAATAAATAAGTGGCTTATAAATTAGTTTTGGTATATTGATTGCATAAACGAAAAATGTTTAATAGTTGTACAGCCTCCGGATACATAAAATGACGCAGAACGGAAGCGTGCTATAAACCAATGACGAGGACACGATTAATGAGCTTGCCGAGGAATATATGCCAATCTTCTTGGTTTCGACTGGTTTGTACGATTTCACGGATTTGCAGTGCACGTGATGAACCAACACCGGTAGTAGCTGAGCCAGAGGGGTAACGCTCACTTTAGCCATTGATGAGTGGAGTATGATTTTTATTTTTGTTGCTATAAGAAAGATTGTATGAAAGGATTGATTGTTGTGAATATAGTTGTATATATCATCCTTATTTACCTAGAATAAGGAAAAATTGCTATTCTATAAGTTATCCACAAGAAAATCCTATTATATGGATAAGAAAATCTGTTAATGTAATTACCGGGGACCCATTTTTATCAAAAAAAATCGGATCGGTTCAAACGGTTCCAAAAACGGTTCGAAAAACCGGTTCCAAAAACGGTAGAAGTCAAACCGTGGAATCCAAAAAATGTCGGAAACCGTTTCAAAAACCTGCGGGTTTGACTGGTACCGGTACCGGTTTAGGTCCAAACAGTTTATGACCGGTTTCGGTTTTCCTCGGGTTCAAACCGGTTCCGGTTCGAAAACCGGTTTATTTGTGCACCTCTAATTGCACCGGTCATCCTCATAGATGGATGGTAAGTGACTTCTAATAATGGAATGATGTACATGTACCAACTTATCTGATAAAGATGTAGAAAAAATTACACGTTTCGTCCCTATGGTTTATACAAAACATCACGTTTCATCCCTATTTCATTTTAAATACACTGGTACTCCCAAAAAATGAAACTAGTAACACTGGTCGTCCCTATTTTGGATGGTCGTTAAGTTTTCTCGTTAAGTCTAATAATTAAAGGGGTATTTGCGTCTTTTTGCTCCTGTCACCACCATAGGGAGAACGTGTAATTTTTTCTTAATTTTTGTTTATACGAATCAAACTTTTAAACAAGAAAATTAATTTTTTCTTTCGGTTTCTGTTTAACCGATCAAATAATAAAGTAAAAATTTTAATTTTTTTTATTTCTAGTTTCAGTTTACAAACATAATAAAAAAACTTAAAAAAAAAAAAAATTTTAATTTTTTTTATTTTTGGTTTCAGTTTTTGAGCATATAATGTCATAAAAAAAATTAAAAATTTTAATTTTTTATTTCGGTTTCAGTTTACGAGCAATAAAAAAAATTAATTTTTTTTATTTCGGTTTGGAATTTACAGCAATAATAAAATAAAATAAAAATTTTTATTTCGGTTTCAGTTTTACGAGCAATAATAAAGAAAAGAAAAAAAAATTTATTTTTTTCTTTTATTTCGCCTTCGTTTCAAGCAATATAAAAAAAATTAAAATTTAGAGCATGACTCCCCTGCACAGCTGCAAATAGGGCAAGTGATAGAGGGAATTTCAATACCCCGAAGAGACAAATTAAGCCTAGTTGGGAGCTTATCCAAACTCACTTTCCAAGCCATGATGTTAATCTTAATTGGGACTTCCGAAACCCATCTAGTGGGAGCACCAACCGCGAGAAGAAGATGATCATCTATGAAAAGTCGAGTAGATTTAATCGAGAATTCACCCGAGGAATCGAGGGACCAAATCCATCTATCATTAGAGACCGAGAGAATGACAGAGTTAACATCTTCGATGAGTTTGGAGAATTGCTCTTCTTCTAAACTTCCACGAGGGAGTCTTCTAAAAGAACAGGAAATAGAGCTAGCGTTGATTTTTTCTGCCACCGTAGAGTTTTTATTGCAATCTAAAGCAAACATACGCGGGTATAATTGCTTAAGGGGGATATCAGTAAGCCAAGAATCAACCCAAAATAAAGTATTCAACCCATTTCCCACTTTCCTTTTCATATGAGACAACAAGTTAATACCTTTGCTAGACAAATTTCCGCATTCACGAACAATAGTAGTCCAGGTAGAAGAGCGAGCGAACTTACCAGTGTTGTCTAAAGCTCCACCATCGCCAAACATAGCTTTAATGACCCTATACCATAAAGAGGAATCCTTTGACCTAAACCTCCATATCTATTTGAATAAAAGAGCACGATTTTGAGCGAAAAAACTCGAAATACCAAGCACTCATTTTTTCCTTGAAAGCATTATTTTTTTCCAACCAATCATAAGACATTTTATTCTTATTAATATCAGCACCATTAAAAAATCTCCTGCAAATGGACTCCATCTTACTTAAAACACCAACAGGAGTTTTATAGATTGACATCAGGTATATAGGAAGCGAGCTAAGGACAACTTTATTCAAAGTAAAACGACCACCTATAAAAAGCATTTTAATTTTCCACTTAGATAAACGGGATGAAAGTTTTGCAATAACCTCGTCCCAAAAGTTACTTCTAGAGCTGAAGAACCGACCTTAACACCTAGATAGTTAAAAGGCGAGGAGAACGTGTTACAACCAATGACATTAGCAGCCACATCCACTTCTTCTTGAGAGGTACCAATGCCCATAATCTTACTCTTTTGAATATTGATTTTGAGCCCCGACGCCAAGTAGAAACATTTAAGCATATTAACGATAGTGATGACATTCGCCTTATCCCATTTACCAATAAAAATAGCATCATTCGCATAAAAGAGATGGGATAACGTTAAATACTCATCAATACGAATACCTTTGTAGAACCATGAGCAACTCAAATACGTGTTTGTTATCGTTTATATCAATCTTGTTGAAATTTTTTGCCAGAAATTTGTACAATTTCAAGAATAAAGCTAATCTTTAACATGTGAAAACAATAAAATTAAAAATTGAAGCGGAAACATTAACTAAATTGTCACAAGCCATTTTCAACTAAATAAAGTTGCACTTAAATAATAGTTAAAAATGATATTATACATCTCAATAGTAATTTGTGTTGTTTTTTTTTTGAACGGCAAAGATAGAAAATATATAAAAAAGAGTCTAGCAAGACGCTAGAAACTTAAAGTACAATAGAGTCAACAAAAAGAATTACATAACATCAAAAAATGGTAAAATCCCGAGATTTTAACTGCGAGGGAATCAAAAGGGATGAAAAACTTTTGACACGAAGGCCGACGGATCGGTTTTCACTTCGGCAAAAGAAAAAACCCCCCATCCCGAAGGCCGAGCCACCGGTTTTCACTTCGGGATGGATTTTGATGAAACCCCAAACAAGTCCCGAGAGAAGGATGAAAAGAAGAACCATCCTCAAAACCGACGAAGATGCCAAACGAAAAAACCTTGGCGTACAGGTACGCCAACCCAGCGAACTTGAACGCCAGCTTCAGGAAAAAACCAAAAGCAGCTCTAACCATTGCCATTACGCGTGATCGAAAGGGGATACATAAGCCAGTCATTCCAAGATAACTTCATATGGTCCCTATTGTGAAGCCACGAAAATGAAGAGAAACGAACATTATCGAATAGATCACTTTTCCTCAACGGTTGAGAGTTAAACGTGACGCTATTTCGGTATCTCCAAAGCCACCAAAGAACCGAAGTAGTAATAACATAGAACCTGTGTTTTTTCTCTTTAGAAGCATGCCAAGAGATGATCCAATCATTGAAAGAATCCCAAGAAGAAGCTTGAAAAAGAGGAATATCACACCATCTAAAAACGAGCTTCCACATATCGGTAGCAATGTCGCATTCGAAGAAAACATGATTAGCAGATTCAACATTGGCATTGCAAGAAGGACAAGAGATGGCCGGAATATCCATACCACGCGAAGAGAGATTCAATCTATGAGGGAGTCGGTCCAAGGAAAGCCTCCACATAAACACATTGACCTTCCGGGGGATAGATTTATCCCAAGTAGTAGCATGAGCAAGAGTGGGAAGGATATTTTGGTCAATCCTATAACGAGCATCCTTAACGGTAAAAGTACCATTAGGACCAAGACTCCAAGTACAAGTATCTTCATTGACATCAATATTTAGTTGACCGATCTCATTTAACATGTCACATAAATAGGCAAGATTTCTAACACCAAGATTGGTCCGAGACCAATTCCAAGACCATTGCCCATTATTAATACGGTCAATGATAAGACAATCTTTGTCTTGATCAAGATGATAGAGCCGATTGTACCTTGTAAAAAGAGGAGTCTCGCCTACCCAAATATCTTTCCAAAATCGAATACGAGTGCCACAACCTGCTTTAAAACGAAAAGTGTTAGATAAGATAATACCTTTCGAGTGGAGAAAATTGGAGGTTCCAACAATGTTAGCCCAAATGCCCTTGAAGCTACAACCATTTGTATCGAAACCTCCTTCTTGACCATGATAAGCTTTGATGACCTGAACCCAAAGGGCGTTTGGGGAAGAAAGCAACCTCCAACGCCATTTTTGAAGAAGAGCAAGGTTGAAAGCTTTAAGACTGCCAATGTTTAACCCTCCTTTATCGAAAGAATTAAGAATAATTGGCCATTTGACCCAAGCCATTTTGTTTTTATCTTTATTACCACCCCAAAAAAAATTAGCCCGAATTCTTTCCAGGTCTTGAAGGACCGATTCGGGTGCTCTGAAAATCGATAGATAGTAGATACCAAGACTACCAAGCACAGACTTGATAAGAGTCAGACGACCCCCAATCGACAGAAGATTAGCTTTCCAAGAGGAAAGCCTCATATGAAAACGATCAACAAGCGTCTTCCAGCTAGCAATAGACTTCATATTGGAACCAATGGGGAGACCAAGGTAATTGAAAGGGATATCACCTGCAATACAACCAGCATTGCTAGCCATACTTAAAACTTCATCTTTATTAACCCCAATACCATAAATATTAGACTTGTGAATATTAATCTTGAGACCCGAGGCTAGATAGAAAACATGGAGAACACGAATGATATTATCCATGTCTTTAGCATTCCAATCCGTAGTAATGATCACATCATCTGCATAGAAAAGATGGGAAACATTGATAGTAGAATTCTTAATATTAACACCAGTAATCAAACCATTTCCCACTGCTTCCTCAAAAGCATTATGGAGACCTTCCATAACCAAGATGAAAAGGAAAGGAGATAGAGGATCTCCTTGCCTAAGACCACGCTTAATGGAAAACTCAGACGTAGGGCTACCATTAATAAGAATAGAAGCTCTCGAAGAATTGAGACAAGCTTTAATCCAAGAGCACCATTTATTACCAAATCCAAAACTGTCGAGAATGTGAATCAAGTAATTCCAGCTTATGGAATCAAAAGCCTTTTCAAAGTCCACTTTAAAAATGAGGAGCTTCTTTTTTCGTTTTTTATACCACTCAATGATTTCGCTTAGAATAACGGGGCCATCAAGAATTTGACGACCAGCAATAAACGCCGACTGTTCCTTGCTAACAATCTTGTCAATCACTTTAGATAAACGGTTAGCTAAAATCTTGGCAATGATCTTATAGTGTATACCAATAAGCGAAATAGGGCGAAAGTCAGTGATTAAGGTAGGGTTGTTGACCTTTGGGATAAGGGTGAAAAACGAAGAATTAGCACCATTAGGCATAACACAAGAAGCAAAGAATAAGTTAACAAAATCATATAGATCCTTCTGAATAGTGCCCCAATACTTCTTCACAAACGCAAAAGAGTAACCATCCGGGCCCGGAGCTTTACTACTTCCACAATCCCAAACGGCTTCCTTAATTTCCTCAAGGGTAACCTGTCTTTCAAGAGTTTCTCGATCCATGCAATTAAGGGAATGAGAATGAGGAAGGTTAGAGAACATAACCTGTGAATCTTGAGCTTGGAATTTCCTTTTATAGAATTGAAGGAAGGCATCCTTGATCAAACAAGGGTTCGTGATCCAATTTCC
Source organism: Tanacetum coccineum (assembly GCA_026074375.1). NCBI lineage: Eukaryota > Viridiplantae > Streptophyta > Magnoliopsida > Asterales > Asteraceae > Tanacetum > Tanacetum coccineum. Next base: position 58,621 of record BQNB010016489.1, read on the forward strand.
TTCAACCATAATCCCATTGATCATCTGATTCCGCCTTTTTTGGTTGATGAGCCCATGGAAGAATTTGGAATTTTCATCCCCTTCTATATCCCATTTGACATGAGCTTTTTGAATAATATCCATTGAAGCAAACTTATCGATCTTTTCAATTTCTTGAAGAAGGATGAGGCGGTGATCATTGTCGGAAGGCATAGCGGATCCCTCATCAATCCTTTTCTCAATTGAATTAATTTCCTCAAGAGCCACGGTTTTTCTGTTTCTTTCCAACGTCTTGATGTTGTTGCTCCATTGTTTGATCTTATCCTTGAGGCGGCGAAACTTTTCATGACATTTGAGATTAGAATCAAGCAATTCCCATTCCTTTATATCTGAAATTGATATAAACAAAAGCAAACACATAAATAAGTGGTTTATAAGTTAGTTTTGGTATATCGGTGGCATAAACGAAAAATGTTTAGTAGTTGTACGCCCTCCGGATACATAAAAGCAAGCTAGCTTTATGGTATTGGTGTTAACACCATTGAAGTAAATTTCCTTGCAAATACATTAAGGTGTCAACTCTCCAATTTTCCTTGCACCTACTTGTAGGGACGAAGCCAAAATTTTACCTTGAGAAAGCCGGGATCTTTTTTAAAATAGTAAAGATACATTAATCTAAGCATGTGTTACGGCAAGCTAGAAGGCAAAAACTTAATTTTATGCTTTTTAATTTGTAAATATTTTTGTTTCATGAAGCATAAATCATATATATTTTTTTGCCATGATTAACCTGGCCAACATAATAAACTAACCTCAAACTATATTAGTAGCCAATCCCTATGAATCTTTTACTTAGTAAAGAAAAATGAAAAGTGAGGACTTTTGCATTTAAAAAAAAGAATTTTTTCTTATTAGGTATGATGCTTTTAATTTATTATTATTTTTGAATATATGTTTAATTAAAAAGCTTAAATACTTCCAAAATTAGCATTATTTTGGTGGAGAAATCTCATGGAGAAAAAAAAACACATAAAAATATATGTGTCAAATTTATAAAAACAAAAACTTGAAAAAAAGAGGAGGTGATTAATAAAACTTTAGTGGTTTAATTTTAAATAAATTATACAGAGTTAAGTGTAAATTTATAAATTTACAAATTTTATTGTAACTTAAAAAAACAAATAACCCTTTAAACTTTCATAACTTATAAAACAGAAATAATAAAAATTATATATATTTAAAAAAACATAATGTACAAGCCCCGTACGTGCACGGGGATTAAAATTAGTAATAATAATAAGATATTTAGATATTCTATTCTTACATTAATTCAACATCGATAAAAGAAGTCACCATCAGTATAAAAAATAACATAGAAATCATTATAATTATAATACTACACATTTGTCAAGTTATATGACGTCGTTTTTGACTTGCTATAGTGCTTACGATGAACAGTGCTACAGTGTCCGGCCCACTGGCTTTCATTTTGGGCCGGCCCATTTGGTTTTTTTTTTTTTAAAACGCAATATAATATATATATATATATATATATATATATATATATATATATATATAATATATAATATATATATATATATATATATTTATATATATTTTTATATTATTTATATATTACTCGACAAAATAAAAAAAAAAAAAATTACAAAAATGCTGATTTATTCAGATAAAAAAAATACCCGATACATAAGACCCAACACATAAGCTCATATGAAAAAAACAAACTATTAAACATAAGACAGAAAAATATAAAAACAAACAAAATAATATAAAAAAAAATTTGTTCGGCACAACATAGAAATTTTTTTAAAAAAATACTGATTTCTTCAGATCAAAAAATACGCGCGCCATGAGGCCCATATAAAAAAAACAAACTATTAAACATGAGACCGAAAAAATAAGCACACACAAAATAAATAATTTAAAAAAATATACAGTTTTATTTAGATCAAAAAATACCTGCGCCATGAAGCCCAACAAACTACTAAACATAAGACCGAAAAAATAAGTACACACAAAATAAATAAATAAATAAAAATAAAAAAATAATGTCTCGCATCAACGCGCGAATAATCATGCTTGTTATCTATATACTAAAAAGGTTGTTTGAAACGACGTGTTTTTTTTGTTTTGGACTCACCCTTTTTTCCTTAGCCCATTTGCTTTGGCCAGCCCATTTAGCCCAAACTCATTAATGAAATGAAGAAGACATACAAAACGATCGGGTTAGGATACGAATCCATCCTTGCTTATGTTAGCCTCAAAATATTGAGTCGAACATGAAGTTCGTTCATTATGTATTTAAGTCTCGGTCAATCAATTAGTTAACGTTGTAATAGGAAAGTATCGGGAATCGAGCTCGATAGTTAATCTAATATTGTATATATTTCGGGTTTAATCCCAAGCAAAACCCGAACCCGGGTCCTAGTTAAATATCTCGCGCGTCACTTTTAAGCGTCGGGGTATATAAGGAACTTTTCCACTTGGAAAAGTTAGTTGTTCAAAATATCTAAAAATATCTTTTCTCTTTTCTCTCTCAACTCTCTCTCTAGTTTCTCTCTCTAGAACAACTCTCTCTTTTTTTTTTCTTTTTCTAGTTCCGATTTCGTGATCGATTGTATGAAAGTGAAGGTTATCGGGTTTCTACAATTGGCATCGAAGCTAGATGTTGGAATTTCGTGGGTTGATTCGTGTGGTTCAACAAGATCAAATTAGTGGGTCAAAAAAGAAGTCAATAGAAAAAAAAATCAAAACCCGTATTTTTGTGTTAGATGTGTGATTGTTTATGTTAATTAAAAGCATAGATTTTTTTCTAGGATAAGGTAAAACTAATTTTGCAAGAGGAATCAAGTTTAAAAGGTCAAAAATGGTTCGTTTTTATAGGCGGATTTTTGGTTGAATAAAAATCGGTTATTTCGTAAGTTGCGTTTTTTGGACAAATACTGGCAAAGTTCATGTTGCGTTTTGATTTCTTCTTGTTGCGTTTTGATTTTCTTCATGTTGTGTTTTGATTTTTTTAATTGCGTTTTGATTTTTTATTAAACAGGTTCAAAACGCAATCATTGTGTTTTGGTTAGAAGAAATTTTTAAATATTAAATTATTAAATCCACTATTTCGCGAATTTTTTTTAATCGGTTGCGTTTTGAATATTTTTGAATATTATAAGGATGCGTTTTGGACCATTGCGTTTTGGCCATTTGCGTTTTGATCATTGCGTTTAGACCATTTGCGTTTTTGACCATTGCGTTTTGGACCGTTACGTTGTTTAGCTTTAATATTCATTGCGTTTTGAACCAAATTCTCAAACCACTGCGTTTTGATAAGTTCATTGCGTTTTGAAGTCAAAAAGGTCACTGCGTTTTGGTTAAAGATAGCATTGCGTTTTGTTCTGGATATCTTGTGTGAAGAAAAAAGGGTTTAGTAAACAGCCATAAACTTTGATACGTAAGTCCGTTTCAGGCCCGTTGACCTTCTCAAATCGAAGAGAAAAAACGTGACGGATTACGTTTGTAACCACCTTTTAGCGGTTTTAAGGATTTTTCGAAGCCCTTTTAAACACTCGTTTAACTATGATTTTATTGACATTTTTTCGTTTTTTGGAATTGTGTTAGACTTTGTTTCTGTTCTTAGTCAAGGGCTCCATCTGTTATTTTTTAGGCCCGTTTCAGTTTGGTGAGGGCCTAATTTAAACAAACAGTATAATCCCTAGCAAGAAATTTCTATTTTTTGACAATTAAATCAATCGGCCGCTGATTCCGAATAACTACATCAAGGATTTTCAATTGTTTTGTAAAATCCGTTAAATTTTTATCGGTTTCTTATTTCTTAGACTTGTTAAATCCCGTGAACGGTCCTATTGTATTCAAAAAACCCACAAACTTCAAATACATCATATACACATTAAGATCAAACAAAATTCATTCACACTTATAATTCCATAACTCTTCGTTTCATCCTTGTCTACTCCAGTAAACAAATCACTCACAAGATAGCCAAATTGCACAAAAATATCATGGCAGCTGATTCAAAAGATCATCCACCGATGCTTGGGACCAGGAAGTATTCTTAGTGCCGTTCGCGTTTTCTACGATACCTTGACACTAAATCGAATGGTAAATATCTGAGGAAGTGCATCTTTGAAGGTCCATATACGCCCACGAGCGTAATCATTACGGCTGTTGAAGAAGCAAAAAACATTCTACCAGTAGCTGCACATGAAGAAGCTGAGACAATACACAACATGACAACAGAGAACAAACTTTACTTTCAAGCTGAAAAGGAAGCTATTTTCTTGATTTTGACTGGTATTGGAGATGAAATTTACTCAACTGTTGATGCATGCAACACAGCTAAGGAGATGTGGACAGCCATTGAAAGGCTACAACAGGGTGAATTGTTGAACGCACAAGATGTAAAGACAAATCTGTTCTGGGAATTTGGGAAGTTTACTTCTCGAGATGGAGAATCCATGGAGTCTTATTACTCCCGATTTTATAAACTCATGAATGAGTTGACAAGGAACAACTTGCAAGTTTCACCAATGCAAGTGAATGTTCAATTTCTTCAACAACTTCAATCAGAATGGTCAAGATTTATGACTGTTGTCAAGCAGAGAGAGGAAATAGACACAGTCTCATATCACAGGCTGTTTGACCTTCTGAAGCAGTTTCAAAACGAAGTTAATGATATCCGTTCTGAGAGATTAGCCAGAAGTGCAAATCCGTTAGCACTTCTTGCGGCTGCTCAACCATATTCAGATAACTACTATCAGGCACCAAAACCTCAAAGATCGAATGCACCATCATACATGCAATCTTCTTCCACATAACCAAGTACGACTACCAGACACAAAGGCAAAGAGATCGCCAAACCAGTTACTCCTCAATCTGAGTCCGTTTCTGAGGAAGACAGTGATCCAGAACAAGCTCGAAGGGATAAGGATATGCAAAAGAACTTGGCACTCCTTGCTAAGTACTTCAAGAAGCTGTACAAACCTACCAACAACAACTGTAACATTTCTCATTTGCAGGTTATTTACAACTTTAATAAATTCCATTATTTATTTTTAGAGTTTTACGCGTTCGCTTTTAATTATTATCTTATAGTT
>BQNB010016490.1:4482-71545 GCA_026074375.1 Tanacetum coccineum
AGGTTCCTAGTGAACTTCCAACAGTTAGTTTGGTAAATAAAAGTTTTTAAAAACTAAAAAATCATCTTGCCAAATTTGACAAGGTGGTGAAAGAATGAACCAGAGCTTCAACAATAACTGAGGGTGCATGGGGTTTTGAACACACCAAAGAGGTTTTCATAACACAAGTAATTCCATTTTTAAATTCTTTATACGGGAATTTTAAAATTTTTTACAATGAAATCAATGAAGTGAAAAAGGTTTTTAACCAAATGGAAGCTGCTGTTGTACAGTGTTCTGTAGACAAGAAATGTTTTGAAATTCAAAAGAAAGAACTTCTTCTTAAAAACGATCGACTCTTGGAACTAATCATATCTCAAGATCGTGTGCATACTGGTGTAAATTCTTTAGAAGTCACTGATGAGTGTGAAAGTATGAGAAAAAGCTAGTGTGAGGAGTATAACAGGAATCTAACGCTTAAGGTCGAGCTTTCAAAAATGAATGAACTTTCAAAAACATGTTCAAGACTTCAAAACCATTGTATTTCTATTGAATTAAAACTCCAACAGAACAAAGAAAGTTTTCAAAATAACAGATCTTGTAATAATCTGGATGCTCCTGCATTAAATGAACTTTTTGTCATAAACGATCTGAAAGCTCAGTTACAAACCAAGGAATCCTCAATTAGCAAATTGAGAGCACACATTACAACACTGAAAGGCAAAAGTGTGTCTGATAATAACTTACCTATGAATAGTGCTTTTGTGATTGTTCTAGAAATGTTCAGGTTGGACTTAGAACCTCTTTCTTCCAAACTTAAGAACAATAGGGAAGCACATGAAGATTATCTTCATAAAACTAAGGAACATACTGACACGCTATGTGGGATTGTAGAGCAAGCTAGAAAATTAAATCCCACTGATCCCTGCTTAGACTTTTCTTGTAAGTTTACAATACGCGTTCAGGAATTGTTAGCCTGTGTTTCTGAGACATGTCCTAGCTCCCAACTCATAAGCAAAAAATTGGTTGCAGTCACACCAATGAACAAAACCAGAAAAGTTAGGTTTTAAGAACCAAAGGAATCAACAAGTAACACACCAACACAGGCATATTCATAAACATTTAAGATCACTAACCAACCTTTGTTGACTTCTACAGGAATGAAGTGTTCTACTAGTGCTAGCGGATTAAAGCCTAGGTGCAATACAATGGAAAATAGGATCTCGTAAGCTGTAAGTAGCAACCAGAAGAATAAAGTAGAAGACCTTCCTAGGAGCGTTAAATCTTGTTTGAATAAAAAGAATCTTATCTCTGAATGTATTGCAAGTACTAAGCAAAATGTATTGAAAGCGAATTCTAAATCTCTTTGCAAAACATGTAACAAATGTTTGTTTAATGCTTGTGATGATGAGTGTGTTGTTGATTATCTGATGAATGTGAATAAGCGTGCTAAATCTAGGTCTGCTAAGAGCAATAAAAAGAATGATTGGAAACCAACTATTAAAGTCTTTACCAGTGTTGGATATACGTGGTTACCAACAGGACGAACCTTCACTAAAGATGGAATAAAGTGCCCTATGACTAAAATAACATCCACTAAAGTAGTGCCTCCTAAGGAAACTAGTCCAATACACGTAATTACAAAACATCCAGATATCAAAGTTAATAGTAGGAGACCCAAACTAACAAAATCTGTAAGTTCGAGTAATGAACCTAGCATCTTAGGACCTAGGCCTTCTAACAACTCGAACCCAACAAAAATTGGTGATCCACTATTTCAAATTCTTTATCTTTTTCTCGTGTCCATTACATGTCGTCCAAATCGTCCTCTGGTACTTGGATTCAGGATGCTCCAAGCATATGATCGGAAAACACTCTCAGCTCATCAACTTTGATCACAAGTTTCTTGGTACCGTCAGATTTGGTAATGATCAGATTGCAAAGATAATAAGGTATGGTGACTATCAGATCGAGAATGTCACAATTTCTAGGGTTTATTATGTGGAGGGACTTGGTCATAATTTATTCTTCGTAGGTCAGTTTTGTGACTCTGACCTTGAAGTAGCTTTCCGAAAACACACATGCTTTGTCCATAATTTAGAAGGTGTTGATCTACTCACAGGCTCTAGAGACACTAATTTGTACATAGATGATATTGCACAATCCTCCCCAATTTGTCTCTTGTCCAAAGCCTCAAAGACCAAGTCCTAGTTATGGCATTGAAGGTTATCCCATTTAAACTTCAGCAGAATTAATGAACTTGCCAAACAAGGATTAATCAGAGGCCTACCCAAACTAAAGTATGAAAAATACCATTTGTGCTCTGCGTGCTCACTAGGGAAAAGCAAGAAGCACACTTATAAACCCAAGTCTGAAGACTCCAAACAAAAGAAACTATATATGTTGCATATGGATCTGTGTGGTCCAATGAGAATTGAAAGTGTTAATGGGAAGAAGTACATTTTGGTTATTATTGATGATTATTCACGGTTCACTTGGGTGAAATATTTACGATCGAAGGATGAAACACCTAAGTTTGTAATCAAATTTCTGAAAATGATACAAGTTCGTCTTAATGATACTTATTATGAAGATGTTGGGATCTCACACCAAACTTTTGTTGAACGTACTTCATAACAGAACGGCATTATCGAAAGATGAAATCGGACTTTAGTGGAAGCTGCACGTACAATACTGATATTTTCAAAGGCTCCATTATTTTTGTGGGCAAAAGCAGTGGCAACAACTTGTTATACCTAAAACCGCTCATTAATTCATAAACGTCACAACAAAACACCTTATGAACTCTTGCATGACATAAAACCCGACCTTAAATATCTTCATGTCTTTGGTGCTTTATGCTACCCAACCAATGACAGTGAAGATCTAGCAAAGCTAAAACCCAAAGCTGATATTGGAATTTTCATTGGTTATGCTCCTGCAAAGAAAGCTTACCGAATCTACAACAGACGGACCCGATTGATTATGGAAACAATCCACGTTAATTTTAATGAGCTGACAGCAATGGCTTCTGAACAATTCGGTTTAGGACCCACACTTCATGAAATGACTCCTGGAACAATCAGTTCAGGACTCGTGCAGAATCCTCCTTCCTTAACACCTCTAGTTCCACCAACTAAGAATGATTAGGATTTATTGTTTCAACCAATGTTTAATGAGTACTTTACTCCTCCATTAAGTGTTGTGTCTCATAGGCTTCCTCCTATTATTCCACAAGCTGGTGATACCACCGGTACACCTTTGTCCACTTTCGTTGAACAAGATGCACCAGCTGCAAGTACCTCATCAACAACACAAGAAACACAATCTCCAGTTATTCATGATGGTGTTGAAGAATAGTTACAACCTGCAACATTTGATAATGATCCATTCCAAGATGTTCTCACTTCTGAACCAAGTTCTCAAGAATCATTGTCAAATTTGCAACCACTCAATAACCCACATTTTGATCATATCAGCAAATGGACTAAGATTCATCCTTTAGAAAATGTGATCGACAATCCTTCTTGACCTATCTCAACACGAAAACAGTTACAAACCGATGCCATGTGGTGTTTCTATGATGCATTAATCACTTCAGTCGAACCCAATAACTTTAAATAAGCATTGTTGGAATATTCGTGGATCGATGCGATGCAAGAAGAAATTCATGAGTTCGAACGACTAGATGTATGGGAGCTTGTACCTTCTCAAAATTTAGTCATGATTATTAAATTGAAGTGAATCTTTAAAGTAAAACAAGATGAATTTGTCGGGGTATTAAAAAACAAGGCAAGGCTCGTAGCCAAGGGATATCGTCAAGAAGATGAAATTGATTTTAAAGAGTCTTTCGCACCAGTTGCACGCATAGAAGCAATCAGAATCTTCGTTGCAAACGCTACCAACTAGAACATGACTATATACCAGATGGATGTCAAGACAGCTTTCTTAAACGGCGAGCTACGTGAAGAAGTCTATGTGAGTCAACCGAAAGGCTTTGTAGATCAAGACAATCTAACCCACGTGTACAAGCTAAAGAAAGCCCTCTATGGCTTAAAGCAGGCCCTTGATAAGTGCTTAATTACACATATCTTTTACCTCTAAAAACGAGCTTAAATGACCAAAAACACACATTATTCACAAGGAAAGAAGGCAAAGATATTTTCAAGGTACAAATTTATGTCGATGATATAATATTTGCATCTACTAATCCTAGCCTATGTGATATATTTGCTGATAAAATGAGTTCTAAGTTTAAGATGTCGATGATGGGCAAAATGTCATTTTTTCGGTCTTCAAATTTTTCAAAGTCCCAAAGGCATCTTTATAAACCAAATTAAATATGCTTTAGAAATTCTTAAAAAATACGTTATGAATTCTTGTGACTCGGTTGACACCCCTATTGTGGACAGACTCAAACTGGATGAAGATCTACAGGGGAAAATAGTTGATCCCACACATTACCGTGGAATGATTGGCTCCCTTATGTATCTTACATCCAGTAGACATGATCTTGTATTTGCAGTATGCATGTGTTCCCGGTATCAGGCACGGCCTACCAAAAAGCACCTACATGCAGTTAAACAGATCTTTCGATACCTAAAAGGTACCACTAATATGGGCCTTTGGTAATCGAAAGATACCAGTATTGCACTAACAGCTTATGCAGATGTTGATCATGCCGGGTGTCAAGATACAAGAAAAAGTACTTCTGGCAGTGCCCAGTTTTTAAGAGACAGACTTGTCAGTTAGTCATCAAAGAAGCAGAAAAGCACTGCAATCTCTAGTACAGAGGCAGAATACATTGCCTTATCTTGATGTTGTGCTCAAATCTTATAGATGCGATCACAACTGACAGATTATGGATTTGAATTCAATAAAATTCCTCTGTACTGTGATAACAAAAGTGCTATTGCTCTTTGTTGTAACAACATCCAGCATTCAAGATCGAAGCATATTGATGTCATGTATCACTTTATCAAAGAACAAGTCGAAAATGGGGTGATTGAGCTTTACTTCGTTAGGACTGAGTATCATTTGGCAGACATCTTCACAAAAGCTTTACCTAGGAAAATATTTGTATTCCTAATCAACAAGCTTGGAATGAAAGCATGTCTCCAGAAACACTCAAAAATTTTGGCTGAAGAAGAAGAGTAATGATAAAATCTCTTCTTGTATCCTATGTATATTATAAAACAAATAAAAGCTCAAAAATATTTTCAATTTTTAGAATAGATTTTATGAAAAAGAAAATAGAAAAAAAACTCAAAAATATTTTCAATTTTTAGAATAGATTTTCTGAAAAAGAAAATAGAAAAATATAAAATCCAAAAAACAAAATACAAAAATATAAAAAATCAGAAAATACCAAAAATATTTTAATGACATGTCTTTTGTAATCGATAATATTTACGGCTTTAGAAATGTCTTTTAATAAAGACCCGGAGTTGTAAATAAAGTTCTAGCAAAAGTTTCAAAAGTTTTCAAAACATGTCATTGGCTTGGAGTTATTTCAGACTGCAACCCGGTCTTCATCTTAAAGGCAAGAATTTCGTCAAAAAGAAAACTTGTCCTCTTAACGGGAATTCAGTTTCTCGGACATGATCTACTTTATGATCATGAAAGGCTTGTGTATACTTCGCTAAACAACCTGGGCTTTCTATAAAATAAGTGTACGTGTTAGTGCATTACGTGCACTTATTTAAAAAAAAAGAAATCTTATTTTTTGTGGTGAAAAAGTTGTTATTCAAAATAAACAGTATTTTTCAGGAATCAGGAAAAAGTAAAAAAAGATAATTTCTATCACTCAAACAACGACTACAACTCTTTAAATAGAAAACGGGTCATTGTTTGCGGGGGAGAAAAAGTGCTCACAAATAATCTTTTTAAAACGATCTTTAAAAATTCAAGGAACAAACGGATAAAAGTTTTAATAAATGACGGATCATAGTTTGAAGGGGAGTTAATTTATTAACTTAAAGGGCCTTTGGATGTCATTTGTTAAATCTTTAGGATCTTAATTGCAATTATAAATTAAGTGTTCTAGGCGAAAACTACAAGGATCGATTTTGCTACTTGCTTATAGTTGAAAATGCCTTTAGGAAAGTCATAATTTGCAATTGATAGAAGATAAGAAGTTCAGGGGGATGTTTTGCCAACTGACCAAAGTTTCAAAATAACACCACACAAGGTGCGGTTTGGTCTCCTAAAACCAAACGCACCCTTTGCTTATTTTCTCTCAAAACAAACCGTACCCCTCTAAATTTTTTCAAGTATCAAAAAACGTGTTCTATCAAAAGGTAATGATTCTTACATGTTATTTATCATCTAAACATACTTGGATCAAAAGGAATTAGCCCCAAACTCAATCATACACTCGAAAACTCTTAATTTCGAATTAGGGTTCCTGATTTTCAAATGTGTTTGAAATCATGAATTGATAGAGGGGTTTTGATCCCATTAGGGTCCTAAAACTTGTGTTAAAATAGTTTTTGATGAATCATGTCATTGAGTTACCTAGGTTTGATTTGTCTTGCATTTTGATCGAAAATTTCTAAGGAGGTTTTTAAGTTTGTGGGTTTGTGTGGTTACTTGTTAATATAGCATATTGGTGTGTTTGAAACACTCTAGGATTAATTAATGCAATGTGTCCCCATGGTTGAATTTTTGAACCTCATAGGAGCTTAAAGAATGCAAATTTAATCTTTTGTGGTTTCGTGTATGATTTCCATGATTGTAGTGAATAGTTGTTTGAATCTTGTATGTTTTAAAGTTGGTTAAAGCAAAATTTTGGATAAAGTGCGGTTTGATGTGTTCTTAGTGTGGTTTGATGTGTTCTTGGTGCGGTTTGACTAATTGTAGGTGCGATTTGATCAGTCAAAACAAGCGGTTTGTCCTCTAGAGATGCAGTTTGACCTGGTCAAATTATGCAATGTCCTCAACTGATATGCGATTTGACTTGTCCACTTCTGCAGTTTGACCTCAATACATGCGATTTGACCTCAGTCAATTTATGCAGTTTGACCTAAATACATGTGATTTGACCTAAGTCAAATTGCACAATTTGACCAGAATACATGCGATTTGATCTAAGTCAACTTACGCAGTTTGACCAGAACATATGCGATTTAACATAGTTAACTCCTGCAGTTTAACCACACCTCTTAAACAGTTTGACTTAGTCAACTTATGCAGTTTGACCACAATCTTACCTTGATTGACTCCATGTCTAGACCAATAAATATTTAGTATTATGACATGTTCGGTTCTGAATGATCAAATTTATGATTAACTGTTAACTATAAATAAATTGACTTTCTTAAACTAAAATGTGTTTAAACCCTGAACTTAACTTATCAAACATGAAACAGATCAAACAAACCACAAAACACTAAAAAGGATATTCAAACACTTCTGTACATTAACTGTCATATATATTAATATGTATTGAATTTCTTAAGCAGAAATAATGGCTGAGGAACTAGATGAACAACAACAACAATAACAAATCATGCTAGATGTTGCCCTTGTTCCAATCAATGAGCAAGTAAAGATTTCAGCTAGCAACTTCAGGATTTCCCTAAAGAAGATTCAGCCAGATGTAATCTACAAGGTGTGTCTGGAGATTCTTAAGCATTATTCTTTCTATAATGCTTTCATTGCAACTGCATATGCTCCAGAGATCTATATGCAACAGTTTTGATATACCATCACCCAGGAGTTGTCTTCCCAAAAATACTACTTTACAATGGGTGATCAAGTGATAGAAGTGAATGCAGACTTACTCTGTAATGCCTTAAGTATTACTCCTAAAGATCTTGATCATCCTTTTGCACCTCCGGCTTCTGAGAAAGAGATCATCAGATTCATCAATAAGCTTAGATGTCCTAATCCAATCAAGATTGTCTCTGCACTAAGAGTCAATGATTTGTACCAACCCTGGCGAACATTTCTAACAATGATTAATAGGTGTTTAACAGGGAAGGCTAGTGCTTATCATCGTCCAAGACTTCTAATGCTTTAACTGTTATGGGGAATGATCACAGGCAGCAACATTAAATTTGCTGAACTCATTTAGGAAGATTTCAAACACCAAATTGGCACTAGAAAGAATAGTAGACAAAAACAAGAACTAATGACATACCCGAGGTTCACAAAGCTCATTGTAAAATACGTAATCTCCAAGAATGACAAAATCCCCAAGAGACGTCTATCCTTCCAACATGTTATTAAGCTTGACACAACACTTGGAAACTTGAAGTTTGCAAACAAGGGAACAATAGATCCAGTCTTTGGAATGCCAATTCCAGTAGTGATGTTGAATAATGACATAAAGGCTTCTGCTGAGTATTCAGAGTACTTAAAGAAGGCAGTAGGAGGATCTACACCTGCTGTGAAGGGAGGTAAAGGATTACTTTCCAAGAAAGGGGTTAAAACAGTAACTGAAGAAGTATACGAGTCAGAACAAATGGATGATCTAGGTGATTCTGAGGAGACTGAGGAAGAAGAAGTAGTATCATTGGTAAGACAAAGATCAAATGGTGTTGTTATTGGTAGAGAAGCTCACCGAGAATAAGAAATTGAAGAAGAAAGAATTAATCATTCAGGGAAATTGAAAGGATTGGAAATACTAACTGCTGCTACTCAATTAAAGTTGGATATGAAGAAAGCACAAAAAGCCAGCAAAGATGACTTCTATATTCAACAACGTTCAAAAGGCTCAGGTGAAGGATCTGGCATAACTCCAGCGGTTCCTAGTGATCTAGTTCATAAAAGCTCAAATGAGGGAGCTGGAGTGATTCCAGAGGTTCCATATGAGTCTAATAGCAGCTCAAGTAGTTCAAGTTCTGATTCTGAGGTAGCAGTAGAAGACATCTCAAGTGATGAAGATGAAGCCACTAAAAAGGCTAATAATGCAAAGACTGCAGATGCTGAGAAAGACACAGAAGATCAAGTGGCTATTGAACAAGTTGCAGAAAGACAAGCTGAAGGTGAAGAACACAGTACTGATCAAGGTGGCAATGAACCAGCTAGTAATGCACAAGCTGGTGTTCAAACGGCAGAACGCCAGCCACAGGAGCCTGAAGCAACTTTGATAAGCTCTTCTCAAACTTTATCTTCTACCAAGTTTACTAATCGGTTTATTAATGAGCATGCAAAAGTGAATCTTTCTGATATTTTAAAAGATCTGGTTGAACCTGAAGTTTAATCAATGGTGGATGTTCTAGTTAAACAAGCTAAACCATGTGCACTAAGACCTACATTAGTTGATATAACCGTGAAAATAATTCATGATATAACAACAAGTTCACCTACCCAATCACCGCCAATACAACCAAAACAAAGTAAGATTAAAAGAATTTTGATGAAGTCTCAAAATCTTAATTTTCAAGATGATGATGAATCTCTAAAGAACAGAGTATATAGACTTGAGAGGTAGGTTGATGCAATGTATTAATTCAACATTCAAGAAGCAGTTGACAAATCCGTTGAGGCTCGTCTCAAACAGATTGATTTCTCTAAAGACGTACCTGATTTCAGAAAAATCAAGCAGGAGAAGGCTGCCAAGCAAAGCATGCCAAAGCATCCATCAACTAAATTTTAATAAAGCAGCCTTGGCCATGTATGATCAAAAGGACAAGCTGTACATAATGATGGAGAAATTCAAGGCATACGACAGACACCCAACACATAAGGCTCTGTTTAATGCTCTTGCAGTTTCTCTAAGTGTTGATGAGGATGACATGGATAAGCTAGAAGATCCAACCATTCTGAAGAAGCATCGAAGGGATGATCATGATAAAGACCCTTCTACTGATCTTGATAGACTCCAAAAAGAAGAAAAAGAAGGATCATGACGTATCTTCCTCCAAGAAAACCAAAGATCAGCCTACTTCATCTAAACATACAACCCCATCTAAATCTTCAAAAACTGATAAAACTATGCAAGCAAATGAAACAATTGAAGATCCCGACCAAGAGGTAAGAATGGATGAGGAACCGGCAGTTGATGAAGTGATCAATGATAATGATCATTCACAAGATGATATTGCTCCATGTCAAGACAGATCCAAGTGGTTTAAGCAATCTCCTAGGCTTAAAACTCCTGATCCAAAATGGAGCAAAGACCCAAATGCTGATGCAGGACCCGAACAAGATTAGTTTTCAGAACTTGAGAAAACTACAAATGCCCCAGAAGAATTTGACGATCTTTTGGGATCTACTTTTGACTTCTCGAACTTCATTAGGCATCGTCTCAAGAAAGATAAACTTACAAAAGCAGGCCTTAAAGGCCCAATCTTTGAACTCTTCAAAAGAACCTGCAGAAGTAGCATTAAACTTGAATACCACTTGGAGCAGCGTTACTTGGCTTTCTCTGATCAGCTCGATTAGGCAAATCCTGAAGGAGACAGAATTCCACAAGATTTGTTGTTGTAAACCTTACCTTGTTGGTGCTCTAGGAGATAATAATAAGTAGAATTTTCAAAGGTGTTTTTTTTTTTAAAATTTCCCCCCTTTTCAACTACCCCCGGGGGGGGGGGGATCTTGAGTACTTAAGATCTGGAAATTTGGAAGAAAATAAATACACTGCGTCATTCACAAAGGCAAAAGCAGCAAGGTATGAGTTATACGGAATTGAGGAAATGATTCCAAATCTGTAGAGTCCATCCAAAGTAGCATATGACAAAGATGCTGCTTATGGGATAAGTCGCTAGGGTCCCGAACGTAAATTATTGTACAGATCAAGGCAAGCAAGAATATCAAATCACACAGTCTACTCTCGAATGAAGATACTTAGCATTGTTAGAATTTCTGTGGATAAGCAATGTGGTCATGGTTACTTAAAGGAGATAGTTGTTAAATGACCAAATCAGAAGGAGTACATATTCAAGGAAGCAGATTTTCTGAGACTTCATTTAAATGATATTGAGGATATGTTCCTTCTGTATTACCAAAACAAGCTCCACCACTTCGATGGCAATGTTCAGACTGACTTGGCTGTTGCACTTTGGTTTTTCATTCGAAGAATAGTACTCAAGCACATAGTTGAAGATGTCCAACTAGGGGTAGGAAGTTATCAAACCAAGCTCAACCTCACCAGACCACAGGTTTCAGTTCCTGGTGTTGTTAACAAAGAACTATACACCATATTCTACAAACCCATGGGGCAATTTATGAAAGCAGGAGTAACAAGAAGTGTCTGATAAGAGAAGATGAAGTGTACAAGTTTGGGGATGCCACAATCATGAAAGTCCGTGATGAGCAGAAGTATAGGCTGGACAACTTTAGAATTGGTTATAATGAAGACATGCCAACAAGACCTTGGTCAGATAAGGATCGGAGACGGACATATTCAATGCTGAAGGTGATTGAGAAGACATTGCATAGAAGATGAATAATCAAGAGTCTAGAATGCTACGTTGGTGGAAGGAAACTCGAGACAGACTACAGGCTGCTTACGCGGACAGATTGACTGTGTCAATCCTTGTTTGCTCATTTAAGGTTCTGTCTCAAATACTATCTTGTGAATATGTATATATGTAGTGTAAAATTATAAGAATATATGCGTTGAGTATAATTTTTCATGAATTTTTCAATAAGTTCAAAATCTTTCAAAATATGTACTCAACACTATATCCTTCCCTTATACATTGAGAGGGAGCATTAAAATGTTCCTAATAATCATGCTAATCAGAAACACTTTTTTCTCACCGAAAGTTTTAATCAATTGATATCCAAAATATCAAAAGATTTAACATTATGGATAAGAAGAGAAAATATGATTAAAATATGATAATAATAAAATGTGAGCATGATTGACTCAAGTGTGCTCTACACTTAGCATGTGTAAAACATTTTCGCATATCGATGCACGTGTTGAGGGGAAGCTTTTGGTGAAGAATGAAACTCTCAAAGTGTAAAATATTTTGATAATCTTATAAAACACTTTGATTGATTTTTTTAATGGTTTTAAGGCTTTGAGAACAAAACCCAAAGACCGACCATGTACTTATTATTATGGAGATATAAGGCAGTTAGGAATAGGTTTTTGTTTCATGATCCAGCCAGAACCGGAGGGATCTACCCAGGGACGTTCCAATAGTTAGATTAGAAGTCCTTAGGTATGATGTAAAAAGGAATAAAGTGAGAATGGGAATAATGCCAACTAAGTCAAAGCTAACATTGGAACAAACCCAACAAGGTGTTAGTAATGAGGATTTGGTAAGCATTGAAGGGGTTGAAGAATGAAAAAGTAATGTAAGGATAAAGGGTGTAAATAAAGAAGCCCTCCATACACTTAGGCAGAAACCGGGTCAATACATATGTTGTCAGAATCACAATGTTGATTGCTGGCATTAAAAATAGACATCATGGACCTAGTGATGCAATGCATAACCCTACCTAGCCATTCAGAATCTCTTAAAAGATTTCTTTTTCATTTCTCGTGGAGACTAAACATGTTATCTATTGACTTTCTCACTCCGAGTTAGTTGGTATTAAAAAAATCCGCACCAAACCATCACAACCATCTTCACTCATTCTCCTCCAACTGAAGCACACACCACGCCACCACTCATACATCATTAGTCCTCCCAGCAGCCAACTCACCTTCATACGCGACCACCCCAGCCTAGGGTGCGTTCGGTGGTGGTCAGCCCCCCCCCCCCCATGAGGGGCGTTTGTTTCTCGGTTAGATTTGTTATAACACCACAAAAAGGGTGTTTGTTTCGATGCGATAAGGGGTGTTTGTTTTGCGTGATGATCAACCCAAAAAGGGGGCGTTCGTTGGATGCGTTTTAACAGCCGAAAGGGTGTTTGTTTCGGCTGTTAAAACAGCCAAATAGGGTGCGTTCGGTTTTAGTTCACAGCCGCCATAAGGGCGTGTTTGGTTTAATGCGAAACAGCCATAAGGGCGTTATTGATTTATATAAATCGACTAATATATATTGCAACGTTTCGTAAATTAAAAACCGGATATAAATTATGGTTAAGTTGGTTATATAAATATACAAGTCATTATTTTTGTTTTTGTGATTTATAATCTTTAAGGTGTGTATGGTTTTACTTATTTGTTACTATGTAGATTCGTTTAGGTATACATATTGAAACACGCGGGTACTTTGCTACATAGTTTTGATTAAAGTGGGAAAACGTTGAGATTTGTAAAGATGGGAAACGTTGTATAAACGAATAGGTCATGCCGAAATTTCTAAAAAAAAAAAAACTTATATACTTAGTATTTTCATTTAAACCTTTTCTTATATTAAAAACACGATAAACGAACAAAGTTATATAGTTTTAAGATTTTTATTAGAAATAATACAATAACTTCGTAAATAAACGAAAAATATACTTTTACGAATGAGACAACGTTTTAACTAAAACCCGTCGAGGAAACGAAATATTAAATTATAAAATATTATTTTATCAATTCGCAACTAGAAAATAAAGTCATAGTTTTTATAAAAACTTTAGAAACATCGTTTACTTATTTCATAACTTTAAAACGTGTGTTTACTTTTATGCAAGAACGTTTTATTTATTTAGTAAAGCGAATTTCGAAAACGTGTCGAATTATATAGTTACGATTAATTTTCTTATGTTTCGTAAATAATACGTGTAAAGTATTATATGTTGTGACTTATTCTTTTGTTTGTTTGTTTTTATTATATAATTCACCGTATGAATTATATAATTGTTTATCTTTCATGTGTAATATATACGGAATATATTACACACTCTGCGTTTGCTTTCCGATTTATTTTATTTAACCAATCACCAAACCCTTACAACTTGAATCCAACTCCTTTATCAACGTGTCGTGTTGACCATCATTCTACTAGTGGGATTTAACCGATAAGATGAACCGTAACTTCCCGGTCGAGCTGTTCCATTTTCCGTTTGTGTTGTGCTTAAAATGTGCACTTCTGTCAATCGTTCTTCATCATCAAGGTGAGTTCATAGTCTCGCATTTCAATCTTTTCAATGTTTTATAAACCCGCGAGGGAAATACATGCTCGTTTTACAAAGTGAACTTATTGATTTCTACTACGTAAGCGTTACATGATTATTTTTACTGAAGCTTGATTTGTTTACTACATGATTTGAGATCGTGAATACCTATATTTGAAACCGTGAATTTTAGACATGATTGTTTTACTATTGGACACAAGTGTTTTTCAAAGTGTATGCTATCCAGATTTCTGCCTGATTATTAATGCCTAAGTTACCTTATTGCCGTGAAGTCCCTACTTATCATGAACCGTCAATTGCTATTATAGTGAGCGCTAGTGTTATGGATAGATCTATCGGGACTGACAATCCCCACCTTTCCTTGGGTCACTAGTTTGATCAGGTGCATTTAACATTTAGAGGTGTCCGGGTGTTGGCAAGCATCCTATATTACTTTTGTGGGGCAATCCAATCTATTGATTGAAGTACGTTAAGGCTTCGGTGTCATGAGCTTAGTGCAATAATATATACTTAGACTTGATGAATGTGTTCTCCTTGTCTACATTACTGTTGTTTTTGGTACTTTCGGATAATTACTTAGTCACCAATTACTTCGATCATTGTGGTCCACTTTTAAATACTTCTTGATTTACATGAATCACTACTTGATTTTGATGGATTTAGAAATAACACTTTAAATAGTTGTAAACGCTACTTTTCCTTTCTGAAATATTCTTAAAATATGTCAAAATATTTGCTTTTTACTTATACCTATGAATTTTCACCAACATTATTTTGACGTTTTATCATGGATTTTCATTACTATTTTGCTAGTGGAGCATTGGAGCATTTTCGCGCGGAAATATATATTTTTGAAGGCTTAATAACTGGTAATACCATTCGACAAACGTTTTGACAAGGTTTTCTAATACATTATAAATGAAACCTGTTGCAAAATCTGATCTCTTATTTAAATAGAAATTGACTTCTATTTAAAAACGACCAGTTAAGGTCGTTTTCCGTGACATGTGTTGTGTGGCCCTAAGTAGCACCCCAACCTTACCATTCCGCTCTTGCCTGATTATCCTCCGGGGTGTTACAACAGATGGTAATCTAGAGCTTGAAGTCATAAGAGAACAGGATCGTTTTTCAAAACTAGACTATGACCACGTTTTTCAAAATTTAGAGTCCTCTCTCTCTTATTTAATATTCGATAATCCGCGCACAATCTTGCTTCCAGGAATTTATTATGCTCTCTTTTGTACTCTACTACTTATTATATGGATTAACGAGTATTAATACTAGCTTATGATTTCGCTTCTTAACGTCTATCATACGACCGTCTTACTATTACCTTAATATTAGTCGATATATAAATATTGATCACTCCGATTAATCCCGTACTTTCTGATTTCTCAATTACTCTCCGAACACCAATGGCGATCTACTTTACCACTTCCACTTTGATGGAACACTCTTCCTATTGCTTTTGATCGAATGCGTAGTTTTCGTAATCTATTTGTTTTGATATTGTGTTTTTGTGCTTCGATACTTAAGTAGGTGATTTATAATCATCTTATTGAATGAATTTAGGAAACGCTTCTTCATTTGAATAGGGAAATATAAATTACCGAAACCATAAGTTATAAATACTTACTTACAAAAGGATTAGGGACGCCTCTTTTTGTAAGTGACAAATTATAAATGAGTGGCTGATGTTTAACCGGACATAGCGTTGTGGTCGCCGTATAATCATTCCTTGGGCTATGAATTTCTTTCCGACTCGTCTTTGTATATGATTTTTTCGAATGTGTACCTCGCGGCGAACATTGATAATCCTTAATTAATAAATCATTAACCACTTTCCAAGAATGACCATTGTTAAATTCTTCGTTCAAATGGCTTTTCCTCCGAGTCATGTATTCCATCCTTCCATTTCGAAGATTCTCAATACATTGATTCATATCGCTCATTATCGATTGCATATATCACTATGCTTTGATTTTGTTCACATAAACTTTTTCGTTGGAACCTGATGATGAACAGATATATCCACCCATCTAATCAACTAGTAACCAAGAACGAATAAACAATTGAGCACCGGACGCCTCTCTAAGTGGTAGACGTAACAACCGTAATTTTTTTTTCAGACGTTTAAAAAACTAATTTTAACACGAAACACCGTGTCTTTGACTTTTGGGGCTCCTACTTGACTTTGACTTTGAGACCTTTTTAATTGTCAACTAAAAACGAAAATCAACGTACCCAGAAATTCCCTTATAGATTTTTTTTGTTTTTGTAAACCTTAGTTAAATAATAAATATATTTATTATTTCACATCACTCACATAACAAATTATTTTTTCAAAACTTATTTTGATTTGAAAATGAGACCAATGATACCGAACTCAAAAATAATTAAATATTTATATTTAATTATCAACAATATAATTAATAAAAATATTAAATAAAATTGTTTTTTAAAACATTAAATCCAAAAAAAAATGTTTTGTAGAAAAAAAAAAAGGAAATCGAGTTAAAATTTTTTTAATCACAAAATAAAAACAAATATTTCATAAATGTTATAAAAATATTTATGAAATAATATCAAGTAATACTCATTTTTATAGGAAAATTGTTCCAAGCACAATGGCGCCAAGTTTCGTAATTTTAAATCATACCGTTTAAGTGCTCAAAAACCCCAGAGTTCCCGAACAATAATTAACAAAAGTTACACGTAGGTCCCTGGAAACAATACAAAGTTAACCCACACCTAATATACATTTTTCTATTTTCATTTTAAACTTTTATATATATATAAAATTTTTATATCTTTTTCATTTTAATACATAACACACACTTATCATCTTCCTCCTCTCTCCCTCATCTTTTTCCGGCCACCAGCCTACCGCCGCCGGCCACCAGCCCACCGTCGCCGGAAAAGTTTTCCGGCCAAACTCCGACGAATCCAAAATTTGTCCCCATCTCCCGATCTACCCGATCCCCAAGTTCACGCGCCTCCACGCGCCTTTTCCCCCTCCGGCTGTCTCAGCCGCTTCACCACACCGACCACCGCCACTTCATAACACCACCACCATCATCATACGCCACCACCGCCACTCCCTAACACCACCATCATCATACGCCACCACCGCCACTCCCTAACACCACCATCATCATCATCATCATGTCATCATCATCTTCCCCCTCACCACCAGCCGCTGTCGCCATGATAGCCGCTGCGTCACCACTTTGGGTGCGTTGGGTTGTATGATAGCACCGAAAGGGTGCGTTTGATTGTTCGTGATAGCCACCATAAGGTTGCTTTTGGTTTGTGGTGTCTAAACAGCCCCGAAAAGAGTCGATAAGGGGTGTTTGTTTTGCGTGATGATCAACCCAAAAAGGGGGCGTTCGTTGGATGCGTTTTAACAGCCGAAAGGGTGTTTGTTTCGGCTGTTAAAACAGCCAAATAGGGTGCGTTCGGTTTTAGTTCACAGCCGCCATAAGGGCGTGTTTGGTTTAATGCGAAACAGCCATAAGGGCGTTATTGATTTATATAAATCGACTAATATATATTGCAACGTTTCGTAAATTAAAAACCGGATATAAATTATGGTTAAGTTGGTTATATAAATATACAAGTCATTATTTTTGTTTTTGTGATTTATAATCTTTAAGGTGTGTATGGTTTTACTTATTTGTTACTATGTAGATTCGTTTAGGTATAGATATTGAAACACGCGCCTATATTGCAACATTTATTTATTAAGGGGAAAACGTTGAGTTTTATAAAAATGGGAAACGTTATATATTCGAATAGGTCATGCCGAAATTTTAAAAGTTTATATACTTAGCATTTTCGTTTAAAACTTTTATTATCTTGGAAACTGATAAAAAGAAGTAAGATATATAGTTTTTAAGAGTATTAAATTGTAATTTCACAATAAACCGGTAAATAAACGAAAACTATACTTTTATAAACAAGACAACTAGTTAGTTAAAACACGTAACGAAATACTAAATTATAAAATATTATTTTATAATTCCTTTTGTAAAGTCTTTGAAAACGTCATTTATCTAATTCGTAACTTTAAAACGTGTGTTTACTTTTATGCAAGAACTTTTTATTAATTTAATTAGTGACTTTTGAAAACGTGTCGAATTATATTGTTACCTTTATTTTTTTTTTCACTTTTCTTATATAATACTTGGAAGGTATTATATAATTAGACCATTTTATTTAATTGTCACCTTTTAAATATAACACATGTCGCGTATTATATACGCTTCGAGTTATTCTTTTGATTTTGTATCTTGTTATATAATTCACGGTATGAATTATATACTCGGTCATTTTTTTTTTCATTATGTAATATATACGGAATATATTACACACCTTGCGATTACTTTTGATTTATTTATTTAACCAACCACCAAACTATTACAACTTGGAAATCTAAATCTTTTATCAACGTGTCGTGTTGACCATCATTCTACTAGTGGGATTTAACCGATAAGATGAACCGTAACTTCCCGGTCGAGCTGTTCCATTTTCCGTTTGTGTTGTGCTTAAAATTGCTTAAGAATGTGCCACTTCTCGTCAATCGTTCTACTCTACCATCATCAAGTGAGTGCTAGTCTTCTAACCAGCCATTTCAATCTTTTCAATGTTATTATAATCCACCGCGAGCGAGGTAATCACATGCACGTTTTACAAAGTGATACTTATTGACTTCTACTAACGTAAGCGTTACATATTCATTTTTTACCTCAAACTAGATGTTGTTTACTACAGAATTGAGATCGTGCAAATACCTATATTTTGAAACCGTATAACAATTTCTACAGACATGATTGTCTTTCTACTATTTGACCACAAGTGTTTTTCAAAGTGTATGCTACTACTCCAGATACTTTACCTGCCATAGTTCTTTAATGCCTAAGTTCTTTACTATTGCCCGTTAGTCCTCTACACTTATCATGAACCGTACAATTGCTTTTATAAGAAGCGCATAAGTGTTATGGATAGATCTATCCGGACTGACAATCCCCACCTTTCCTGGGTCACTAGTTTGATCAGGGCATTTAACATTTAGGAGTGTCCGCGTGTTGGAGCGAACAGCAATCCTATATTTAACTTTTGCGCGTGGGCAACTCCAATCTAATGATTGAAGTAACGTTCAAGGCCTTTGCTAACTATCGGTGTCATGCGACTTAGTGCAAATAAAAAAATACTTAACCTTGATGAATGTAGTTTCTCTTACGTCTACATTTACTCTGTTTTTGAGGACCTTCCCGACTATGTCACCTTCAGCTTCCAATCCAACACCACCATCCACTTCTCCAGCATCTACTGCGATGGCCACTTTTCACAAATACTTCTTCCGAATTTCTCGAAATCACCACTTCGGATTTCGATGGATCTTCGGAAAACATAACACTCTTTAAATGTTTTGTACTCTACATTCCATACTGAAATCTTCTAAAGTCATTTTCAATTCTACTGTCTTTCTTATTTTACTTATACCTCTGATATTGCACCACACATTATCAGCGCATCGACCGTTTTAGCATGATTTTCATGTTACTTAATATTTCTACGACACTCACCATCAGGAAGCTATGCGGGAGCATACGAGTCGCGCGACACATCACTACTATTCAATCACCATTTGAAGCTTAATAACAGAGTTACTATTTGACAAACGTTTTGCATCGCTTCCTCTTTTTCACACCCATACATTCATAAAATGAAAATCCTAGTCTGCCACCACCCACACCCCCCACCACTCCCTCCGAACTATTAATATTTATTAAAGTATAGACTTTATATTAAAAACCGGTCCATTTTAAGTGAGCGTCCTGTTACATCCGTGACTTTGTTATGTGCCTCAAGTAGCACCCCAATTTTAACCATTCAGCTTGCGCTTGTCTTGAATTTTGGGGGTGTTACGAGTAGACTGGTATCCTACTAAAGAACTCCAGGTCATAGAGAACTAGCCTCTAGTTCTTCAAAAAACCTAACTAGCTGACCTATGTTTTTCAAAATATCACGAGTCTCTCCTTGTTTTATCCGATAGCCGTTCGCGCAGCCTGCAGCTTCTGCTTCACCAGGTAATCTTATCATGCCTCTCTCTTTGCATCCCTCTACTTACTATTACACTAGATAATACGCAGTATAGTTATAACTAGACTATGATATCTATCTGTCTCGTTTACATCTACATCATATGAACCATCTCTACTTTTACCTTATATTAGTCAGTTATATAAATATTGATCACTCCGATTATCCCGTACTTTCTGATTTACTCCCTCGAGCACCAATGCCGCTACTTTACCACCTCCACTTAGAGTTGGAACACTCTTCCTATGCGTATTTGATACGTCAATACGTTTGTTTCGTAATCTATTGTTCTTGATATGTTGTTTTTTGTGTTGGCGCTACGTAAGTAGGATGATTTAATTAATCATTTTATGAAAATGAATTAGAACGCTTCTCATTAATAGGGAAACTATAAATTACCGACCATTAAGATTTTATAAATACTTACTTACATAGGATTGGGACGCTCCTCCTCTTATTAATGTGACCAAATTATAACTGCTGGGCCTCTCTATGTGGATCCACATAAGCCGAACTTGTAGAGAATTATCGATCCACCCGTATAAGAATTCATTTCTTTGGGCTGATGAACATCTTTCGACCTCGTGCGATCTGATATAAATATCACGATTTTCTTTCCGAAGTGTACTTCGACCGAGCAGCCTACCCGCGAACTTGAAACATAATCTAAATCAAGTAATAATATCATTCTACCGCTACACCAAAATTTACGACTTTTAAATTCCTTCGTTCCAATGCTTTTTTCCTTCGAGTCATTATTTAAATTCATTCCTGTTCTATGAAGATTCTCATGACCAATTAACCATTCACTCATTCATTGCTTCATTATTTGAATAGCATTTGGACTTTCGTTCATTCTCATCGCAACTTTCGTGAGAAACCTCTCGACCAATACAATAGGTATATCCACTCATCTAATCACTAGTAAACCAGGGACGAATAAAACAAATTGAGCACCGGGACGGCGCTCTCTTAAGGTGGGTAGACTGTAACAACCGGCAATTTTCGAAGCATAATTAAATAATAAATCATAATTCTTATTACATGTTTGTCGTTTATAAAAATTTATTTTTAAGCTGACTTATTAAAAACGACCCACTAAATTACATTTTCACAACTCACTCGACCCTAAAAGCAATTTGATGTAAACCGACATTCTAACAACATATTAGTTTTGACCGAGAACCCAGAAACAGTCAGAAGTGACATGAATGCCCTCAAGCACGATTTTTAGAATCACAAAAATATTAAATCTAATATTTAATTAGCACCGTTTTTAAATATAAACTATTTAATTTAATTACAGCTTTTGTTGAAAACGCGAATATAACGGGTTAAAAGTTTATTTTTTAGTTTTATTAATCGGACAAGCGTAACCGGCTTCTAAAATATAATACGAATATTTTTATAAAATTTATAAAAATATATGAAAAGATATTATTCAAGAACATACTCATTTATCAAAAATGATTAGAAAAACAATGGCGCAAGTTTTGAGATTTGAATCGTCCGTTAAGTCGCTCAAACGAGTTCCGAAACAATAATTAACAAAAGTTACACGTTAGGTCCCCGTGAAACATTTACAAAGTTAACCCTCCACTATTATACATTTTCTATTTCATTTTAAAATTTTTATATATATATAAAAGTTTTATATCCTTCTTTTCCCAGTTTAACATAACACTCTAAATCAACCCACTTGTAGCATTCTCCTCCTCTCTTCCTCATTCTATATCCGGCCACCAGCCTACCGACGGCCGGCCACCAGCCCCTACCGAGCCGGGCCGGAAAAGTTTTCCGGCCAAACTCCGGCGAATCCAAAATTTATCCCCATCAAGTTCCATCCCGATCTACCCGATCCCAAAGTTTTCACTGCCCTGGCGAACCACACGCCTTTTCCCCCATCCAGCTGTCTCAGCGCTTCACCACAGCCGGACCACTCGCCACTTCATAACACCACCACCATCACCACCGCCACTCCCTAACACCACCATCATCATCATCATCATGTCATCATCATCTTCCCTCTCACCACCAGCCGCTGTCGCCATGACAGCCGCTGCGTCACCACTTTGGGTGCGTTGGGTTGTATGATAGCACCGAAAGGGTGCGTTTGATTGTTCGTATAGCACCATAAGGGGTGCGTTTGGTTGTGTCTAAACAGCCCCGAAAAGAGCCGATAAGGGGTGTTTGTTTTGCGTGATGATCAACCCAAAAAGGGGGCGTTCGTTGGATGCGTTTTAACAGCCGAAAGGGTGTTTGTTTCGGCTGTTAAAACAGCCAAATAGGGTGCGTTCGGTTTTAGTTCACAGCCGCCATAAGGGCGTGTTTGGTTTAATGCGAAACAGCCATAAGGGCGTTATTGATTTATATAAATCGACTAATATATATTGCAACGTTTCGTAAATTAAAAACCGGATATAAATTATGGTTAAGTTGGTTATATAAATATACAAGTCATTATTTTTGTTTTTGTGATTTATAATCTTTAAGGTGTGTATGGTTTTACTTATTTGTTACTATGTAGATTCGTTTAGGTATAGATATTGAAACACGCGCCTATATTGCAACATTTATTTATTAAGGGGAAAACGTTGAGTTTTATAAAAATGGGAAACGTTATATATTCGAATAGGTCATGCCGAAATTTTAAAAGTTTATATACTTAGCATTTTCATTTAAAACTTTTATTATCTTGGAAACCGATAAAAAGAAGTAAGATATATAGTTTTTAAGAGTATTAAATTGTAATTTCACAATAAACCGGTAAATAAACGAAAACTATACTTTTATAAACAAGACAACTAGTTAGTTAAAACACGTAACGAAATACTAAATTATAAAATATTATTTTATAATTCCTTTTGTAAAGTCTTTGAAAACGTCATTTATCTAATTCGTAACTTTAAAACGTGTGTTTACTTTTATGCAAGAACTTTTTATTAATTTAATTAGTGACTTTTGAAAACGTGTCGAATTATATTGTTACCTTTATTTTTTTTCACTTTTCTTATATAATACTTGGAAGGTATTATATAATTAGACCATTTTATTTAATTGTCACCTTTTAAATATAACACATGTCGCGTATTATATACGCTTCGAGTTATTCTTTTGATTTTGTATCTTGTTATATAATTCACGGTATGAATTATATACTCGGTCATTTTTTTTTTCTTTTCTTCATTATGTAATATATACGGAATATATTACACACCTTGCGATTACTTTTGATTTATTTATTTAACCAACCACCAAACTATTACAACTTGGAAATCTAAATCTCTTTTATCAATCGTTCAGTGTTACCATCATTCTACTAGTGGGAATTTAACCGATAAGATAACCGTAACTTCCCCCCGTCGAGCTGTTCCTTTTTTCGTTTGTGTTTTGCTTACAAGGCACTGTACTCGTCAATCGTTCACCATCATCATGGTGAGTTCATATCTCCATCCTCGCATATTCAATCTTTTCATTGTTTTATAAACCCGCGAGGGAATACATGCTCGTTTTACAAGCTGAACTTATTGATTTCTACTACTAAGACGTTACACTGATTATTTTACTAAAGCTTGATTTGTTTACTACATGATTTGAGATCGTGAATACCTATATTTGAAACCGTGAATTTTAGACATGATTTTTACTAATAGGAACACAAGTGGTTTTTCAATAGTGTATCTATCCGAGATTACTGCCTATTATTAATGCCTAAGTTACCTTATTGCCGTGAAGTCCCATAATTTGCAATGACATTTGGGATATGAGTAGGTAGAAGCTTTTTGATTTTTGTCAGAACTTTTGCTTGGACGGCTTTTTCAAATGGTTCAGAAACATTGAAATTTGTAAGAGCTTTCAGCTTCTGATCATAATCTTTGAATATCTGTACGAATGCCTTCTTGAAGTTGAACTTCCTCATATTCTTTTTCGCCTTTTGTATCAACTTCTTTGCTTTGGCTTGAAGTGAGCTTGGTTAGGCAGTTATTATATGATAGGGAATTTTCTTTACCGATGGAGATGGTATATGATGATCATTCTTGTCCGGGAACATTTCATGCATTAAAGTTTTTGTTGCTAGAACATCTACATGTGTACCAAGTGGTACTTTGGATGCACCTGATATATAGCTTGTTAGCTCAGGATTTCCCTCTGGGTTATGCACCACTGAGGTTGTGTCAGCATCAATATACACTGGATGACTCATAAAATTTGTCAATTCATTTGCAGGTGTTTCATCTAGCAAGGTCTGAATGAAGTCTAGCGAGGAACTTGTAACCGTCAGACTGAGGTAGGTAGAATTGGGTGTTGCAGTAGACTTGTTATGCATGAACACTCCATACATTGCATCATCATCATCTCTATGTGGATTATCATTGGATAAGTCCATATCAGATTTGTCGCATCATCAGTTTCATTTGCACTTTCCTCTAATTTGTCCGAACTTAAAGAGTAGAGTGTTGCATCACTAGCAATATCTGATGAAGAATAGTATATGTTGTGAGCAGCACTCGATCCTTCTCCTGCAACTGGTTGCTTCTTTTGCCTTAAACTCTCTAGTCTGCTAGCTCTTGATCCTTTCCGTAAGTCTAATAATGACTGAACTGCTGGATCTTCAACTGCAGGACCTTTGAGTTTTTGTCCCCACTCATTGTATATATCTGCAACGGCTTCGTCAGTTTGGCTTTCAATTGTCAATTGACTCCTTCGACGTCGTTGAGAGCACGGTTCTTGAATACTGATGGAGTTTGCAAGTTCACCTACAACTATTTCTTCAGCTATAGTAAGAGATCTTGTTTTCCTTGGCACAACATCTTTCTTGAGTTTGTTGGGAACATTTGCTACTTGATCACCATAACACATAAAACCTTTTCCTCTTCCACTTTTGATTGGAGATACGTGTTGCTGATGAGGATTCATTTTATACACTTTTTCAGGGTCGTTTAACCATCTAAATCGTGTGTTTATGCCCAAAATAGGTACTTAATCGTTCCTTTTTAGGTATTTTGCATTTAGAAGGCATTTGGAAGAAATACACGTGACTTGGGCTCATTTAGAGAAGAAACGAACAAGACTACGGACCTACACCAACATCTCTCAAGAATTTCTACTCAGAAGCTAGAGACGGCGTCACAGATTACACGTGACGCCGTCACAACCCATCTTAAGACGGCTGTTGGAAACACGAAAAGTGTCGGTCACTTCCAAGTTGTAACAGGTCTTAGCTCGTAGTTAGTATAATGATTAGATTAGTAATCTAGTCCGGCCCAAGGCCCATGGGAGGCCCAACTAAGCCCATAGCCGGCCTCCATAGTAGTATATAAGTCCCTCTCCTAGTCTTGGAGAGGGTTGGTTGTTCCATTTTTCCATTAGTTCATTTATACAATTCATCCATTTTCCATCCAATCTCTCTCAACCCACATCTCACTCTTGTTCTTGGTTTGATCTTAAGATTACTAGTATTCTTCAATTGGTATCAAGAGCCATGGAGTGGTGTGTTTAGTTTTTGTGTTTGATTTGTGTTCAAAACCTTTACAAAGAGCAAATTAGTGATTCAAATTTTTTGGCTTAAAAACCTTAAAGTTTTCATTTTTATTGTTCCTATAGGGTTAGTAATACTAGTTGTACAAGAATTTTTTGCTAAAAACCATTAAAAATCGTGTTTTTTTGAGTTTTGAAAATTTGAGTTTCGTAACTGTTGGAACCGAACGAGAGGACCGAACGAAGTGAACCGAACGAGTTGGACCGAACAAGTCAACCGAACTAGCATATTCTAGTTTGAACCGAACGAGTTCCTTCCTAGTGACAACCGAACGAGTTCCTTCCTAGTGACAACCGAACGAGTTCTTTCCTAGTGACAACCGAACAAGCAGGACCGAACTAGTAGGATCGAACTAGGTGTACTTTGACAGTCGAACTAGTGATAACCGAACTAGCAGGACCGAACGAGAGGACCGAACTAGCCTGTTTTTTTTGTCAACCGAACTAGTGAAAATAAATTAAGTTTAAACTTAACAAACTCAATTTTTAAATTATACGGTTATTTCTTTGACTTGTAAAATCCCGTGAAACAAACACTTGTTTTCCCGGTTTTGTCAAGAATTGTAAAATCCCGTGTAGTTTCAATTCAAGACTCAACAATCACGTAACCAAACACAATTTCTTTCTACCACCGATCGATCAATTTGTAATCTTTTTGATATCACAATGACGACTCTTGCTGATAAATCACTTCTTTCTGGAGGAGACAACAAACCACCGATGCTTGAAAAACACTTGTATGATTCATGGAAAAGCAGAATGGAACTTTATATGATGAATAGACCACATGGAAGAATGATTCTTGCATCTGTTGAAAAAGGACCACTTGTTTGGCCTTCAATCACTGAGGATGGAGTAACAAGGCTTAAGGAATATGTTGAACTAACTCCAGCTGAAGCCATTCAAGCAGATTGCGACATCAAAGCTATAAACATCATTCTCCAAGGCCTACCAACTGAAATCTATGCTCTTGTGAGTCAACATCGTGTGGCAAAAGATCTTTGGGAGAAGATTAAACTGCTGATGCAAGGAACGTCATTAACCAAACAAGAACGTGAGTGCAAGCTGTATGATGAATTTGATAAGTTCACTTACAAGAAAGGAGAGACGTTACATGAGTACTACTTGAGGTTCACTCTGTTACTCAATGATATGAACATTTACAAGATGCCATTGGAGCAGTTTCAAGTTAACACCAAGTTCTTAAACACTCTTCCTGATGAATGGAGCAAATTTGTTACTGATGTTAAATTGGTCAAAGACTTGCACACTACCAATGTTGATCAGCTTCATGCTCACCTGCAACAACATGAACGACATGCAAATGAAGTTCGTTTGATGCATGAACGCAACCCCGATCCTCTTGCTTTAGTTGCATCTCACCAATTAACTCAGCCAGCTTATCAATCTCATCTACACACTCACCCACAGTCTCTATCTCAACTTCACGTTTCACCATATCAGTCTTCACAGTTTGTTACACCTTATCAAACTCAACAATTCACAACCAATCAATCAACACCTCTTTCAATTACTTATCCAACAAATGAGTATCAATCCACCGTTCACCACAACGTTTATTCTCAACAACCATCAATCCCACAGTTGGAATATGCTCCCACAACCTATCAACAGCAACAACCTGAATTTTCCCAACCAGACTCCAGTCTAGTTGTTCCAGTGTTCCAGAAGGGGGATGATCCAATTGACGCAATTAATCACATGATGTCATTCTTAACTGCTGTTGTCACATCCCGGTATCCTACTACCAACAATCAGCTAAGGACTTCGTCAAACCCTCGTCAACAAGCTACCATCTATGATGGAAAAGTGACTGTGCAACCTGTTCAGGGGAGACAAACTACTTATGCTGCTGGAACAACAAGAAAATACACACCTGGTGCAAGTGGTAGCAACACGGGGAAACAACGGACTGTTATTTGTTACAATTGCAAAGGGGAGGGTCATATTGCCAAGCAGTGCACTAAGCCCAAGAGGAAAAGGGATGAAACATGGTTCAACGATAAAGTGTTGTTGGTTCAAGCTCAAGCAAGTGGTCAAGCTTTAACAGAGGAAGAAATAGCATTTTTGGCAGATCCAGGACTTCCTGATATTCAAACCTCTCAGACAGTCATCACCCACAATGCTGCTTATCAAGCCGATGATCTGGATGCCTATGACTCTGATTGTGATGAACTCAATTCAGCCAAGATTGCTCTCATGGCCAATCTCTCAAGGAATGGCTCAGATGCACTCACTGAGGTACACAATCAAGATAATCTGAACTATGACTTATTCAATCAAAGTGAGCAGATAATGACGTCTTCTGAACAGTCCAATGATGGTGTTCTGACAGAAAACTAAAAAATCAGTGATAGCGAATCATTCCTTTATTTCCAGTATCTGAGTGAAAAACAAACAGGAAACTGTCCAGAATTCTAAATCTTTGCTCAACAAGTTGTCCTGATATTATCTATGTTTTGAAACAAATTAATTTACCCAAGTGATTGCACTCGCACACCAATGTTAATCTGGAATATAAAGTTTGCAATAACGCTTTACTTACGAGCTTGACAGATATAAAGAAGGGTTAAAGATTTGAAAGAAATGCAAAATGTTGAAAACAGTTTTCAGGGATCAAATGAACAGTATGCCGAGATTGTACGTCTTAAGCAAACTCTTTCTAAAACAAGTGCAGAAAAAGGATTTGTTAATGAAAAACAGTTTTGATCTCAAAAGGATTTAAAAATGAAGAAAAAGAAATATTGATAGGGAAATTGCTTTAGGAAAAGAAAATTAAGCAACTTGGATAATATCATTTTCAAAAGAGGTTAATCTGCGCCAAAACTGTTCATTGATGACATAAATCACAAAATTTGTTATGTGCATTCTACGAAAGAAGGTATAGGTTTTGTAAACAAACCTTTCTATCTGACAGAAAATTCGGGAGTCAAAGCCAAAAACTGATGAGGGGAATGTCATTCTTAAAATGGATGTGTTGTGATTCCTGATTCTGTGAGACATAATGCTTTGTGAAGAGAGTCGTCTCAAAAATGGCTTTTGAAGAAACAAGATCCAATGGTTGTAAAACATTAAAGTGAACACAAACCATTAATTATGCTATTCTTAAATAATGCGATTACACAACGATTTGTTCGGACAATCTGATTTATATAGGAACATGCCTATTGGAAAGCGACTTCGGTTCCCATCTTTAGACCTTATCATTCTTCCACAACCGATAAAGTTGAGGTTCCAAAAGAACTTCCTAAAGTGAGTATGGTGAATACTAGCTTTAAAGAGCTTAAACGCTATCTTATTGGCTTTGATCTGGTTTTCAAAGAAAGAACCACTGCCACAGCTATCACTAAGGGCATGTGGGGGTTTGAACATACAAGGCTTGTTTTCGAGATGAAATCATTCCGTTTATAAAAGAATTAAAAGATATCTTCAATAACTTCAATCAATACTTGGTTGAAGAACTTGCCGATGTCCAAAAAGTCTTTTATCAAATGGAACAGGCTATCAAACAACATCGCTTGGAGTCCAGAACTTTCAAAGTTAAAATGAATCAAGTTTTGAGTGAAAAATGAACGCCTCTTGGCACCAAGCCATTGATCCATGATATTGTAAAAATGTTGTGAATGTGTCTGTGATGATGGTTGTGAAATGTGAATGAATGTCAAAAGTGTCTCGAACTCAAGGAATGATCTTTCAACTAAAAGGTTTTGTTGATAAAGAAACTTACGATAAACTTTGGAAGAGTTTACGAACTCTTGAAAAACATTGCATCACTTTGGAAGCTGATTATTAACTTAATCAAGAAATTTTTCAACTAGAAAACAGTGTTTTAAATCAAAATGCTCCAAGTTTTACTCAGTTGTTTGAATTAAGTGAATTGAGATAGCTCAGGTCTCAAGGCGAAAGACACAGGTATTGTCAAGTTAAAAGAGAAAATTAGTCCTTAAAAGGAAATGTGGGATGATAGTAAAGTCCAAAATGGGACATGGATGAAATGAGGGACTCTTAACATTGATTTGGAACTTAGAGTGAACAACTTGGTGCTGAGAATGAGCATTTGAAACAGAATTATAAGAACGTTTTGACTCGATTAAACCAAAACGTGTTAAATCAAAAAGAACAATGTGATGCAGTTAATAAACAAGTCAATATAAAGTCTGGGGAAATTTATGATTTAAATGCAAAACTTCAGGAACAAGGTTTGGTCATAGCAGCCCTAAAAAATAATGAAGGAGTAGTCATACATATGCTAACAGAGAAGAAGTATCCTTTAAAGAAGGAAATACTGGTGCAAATGCTAAATTTAAGATTAGAGTCTGAAGAAGAAAGTACAATGGCATTGGAATTGATAAGATTTATCAAGAAGGTACTTGCTGACTTAGAATCTAAAGAACAAGACTGATGGAAGTGAGAAGGGATTGAGTGTTGGCTAACCACCACACAACAAATGGTTATCAATTCACCATGCTTAACAGGCAAAAGAATTGGCTAGTCCACAAGCAAACGGCTTGGGGTAAAGACTTCTCAAATCCGTTTATGGTTTACAATTTACCAAAAATTGTAGGGTAATCAACTCACCTTGCTTCTTGGTGAAGAGTTGGCTAGTCCGAGATCAAACAGTTCTTGGTAAAGACTAATCAAATCTGTTGATAGCTGATAGTTTGCTAAAAACTATATGGTTTATCAATGCACCATGTTATTACAATGAAGCATTGGCTAGTCCAAACTCAAACGGTATTTGGTAAAGACTAATCAAATCCGTTGATGGTTGACAGTTTACCAAAAACTGTATGGTATTTAACTCACCATATTCTTAGAATAAAGAGTTATCTATCCCAGAGCAAACGGCTACTGGTAAAGGAACATCAAATCCGTTAATGGCTGGTAGTTTGCCAAAAACTATAAAGCCAACTTAGTTGGTTTGCAGGATAAGGATGTTGCTGAGTAGCTGAAAAGATGTTGCTGAAATAGCTGAAAAGGCAAGGTTGCTGCTGAAGAAGGATAGAGAGTACAAGTTTAAGAAATCATGAAGAATGTTTGGATACATCCTCTAAGAAGCTTAAAGAATTGAAGAAACTTGAAGTTAAAATAGTTTAACATTCATGTTTAAGGGAGGATTGTTGGGATTAATGTTTTCATAACTTAGTACCGACAGTACAATAGTTAGTACCGACAGTTATACTTAGTACCGACAGTACAAAGTAGTTAGTACTGTTAGATAGTTAGTACCGTTAGTATAAAAGATAGTTAGTACCGATGAAAAGATATTTAAAAGATATTTGTAAGATATTTGTCAGAAAGTCATGTGAGACTTTTAGGGTTATCCTTAGTCTATAAAAGGATAACTGTTGACATAGATTCAAGATAGATGAAATAGACGATTACAACAAATACACAATATAATAGTTAGCAATCTGTAACCCTCAAAGAACACTCTAACAAAGTTGTTATTCAGTTAATCATTATTCTTCTTAGTACTTGTGTTAAGATTCCGCATTAACATATTGTATTCAAGTCATTGTTTCTACATAGTCAGTTGTATTTATACATCTAGGCTATTATCCTTTATAGGCTGCAAAGATCCATTCAGATTAAGGAACCACACAAATTCGAATTCCCATTGTCAAAGTTCGATGGAATTCAAGGCGTGGTCCGGAATATACTTGGGAACGAGAAGATTTCTTCAAAAGAAATTACCCTCATCTTTTCTCGAGTAATCAAAAGACAAGAAAGAGGAATCGAGCACCGGGACGGCGCTCCCTTAAGGAAGGGAGGATGTAACATTCCGTATTTAAGGTCACTATTTATTCCGAGCTTTATTTCTATTTTTATTTATAAGCAAATTCATTAATTTTACGTTTATCCGATTTGGTGGGAATTTCCTGTTCTTAGCTTTAAGTGAGCCGTATTTAGGAATCTATTCCGTCTTCGTGCCTTAAGTGGTTTAATATTCTTATAATACTCCCCGATGATTATAATTTACATCGTTGTCATTTTCCGTGGTGTTTCGCGTTTATGTAAATTTCTTGCTTAAAACTCGCGTTTTACCTTAAACCTTACTTTTATTTAACTAATACTTACACCACCTTTAATTAAATCATACAACAACAAAATCAAAAAATATATATATATAAAATCACCCTATACCCCCACCTATGGCCGGTTTACCCATTCCCACACACAACACTTTTACAATTTCTATAAACCTATTCATTTCTTCTCTTCTCCCCATTCATGCAAATCTCAAAAAAAAAAGAAACTCCTCCTCCTCTCTTCTCCTTGTTGCTGCCGTACACCCTTCTCCCACCACCACCACTCTCACAAAATTTCTCTACTCCTTTTAGGCATCACAACATCATCCTAAAACCCCTTACAAAGTCGGCTCGCAATGTCGAATCGGAAACCTAGATATACCAAAAACAAAACAAAAAGATCCATAGTAGTCGTGAGACTTGATTAACTTGCGATCACAATACTACTCTCCGCCTACATTACTAGAAGATTGTGTGTTTGTTAAAACAAGATGCTTAATAATATCCACCTTGGAATGGAAACACGAATTTGTATAATGGATGGCAACATTGTGATTTGATGCATTTGCTACTATCTAGGCGAAGCTAGTAGGGGGGGCACAAGAGGCATATGCCCCCACCGAAAAATTTTGTAGTTTAAAGTTTTTGAATTTTTGAGGTATTTTGTTAGCGCCCCCCCCCCTCGCACCCCCTAAAAAATTACTTTTTTCAGTAAACTAAAGAGCAAAATCAGTCTTTTAGGATGCAAAACATATTTTGTGTGTTGGGTGAAAAAGATGAAGTGGTGGAGAAGAAGAAGTGGGTAGAAAAGATAAAGATGTAGGGTTTTGTAAACGTCACTTGGGAAAGGACCATAAAAAAAGAATGTATGTACTTTTTTTCGGTTTTTTCTTAAATATTTTATTTAGCTATCTAATATTATGGGTTTTTATGTTTTTATAGCTTATTTTGTGTTTTTAAATTTTTTATTCTCATCTTTAACAAGCAAAAGATAACTAAATTGGAAATTATTAAGTTTACTAATGACACTTTTTTTGCCTTATATATTCGGTTTAACAAAAAAATATTTGCCCCTCCCCCCTCCTTTTTATTTATTCTGGCTCCGCCCCTATATCTAAAATATCTCAATGTAAAAATGCTTGTGAAGCTTGTTTTGAAATTCTAAATCCACATTGTCCGATAAACACACTTGGTGAGTCATTATCCTAAAGTTATGTAAAGGTTTGTACCAACCACGTCGAATTGATCTTTATACACAGGAAGACAAATTTTAAGAATACCTTTCCACCTCCTAAAAAATTGATATCATAAAAGCATGTTACACTTTTTGCATCCAAATTTCCTCAAGAGAAAAGTTCAATTAGAGACTTGTTTCTCCCTACATGCTGAGGGAGACATCCACACTCTCTATTTGAGTTTGATCTAATGGTAAAGATTAATCTAAGATTTAGTTAATAAACCTATTTTCTTGTCTAACTATATCACCCATTTCTTTTTAATTTCTTCATTTTATTATTCATTTATTTCTTTCGGTCCATGCCACGAAAACACACAATCACACCACCATACCTCACCTATTATCATCATCATCTCTGAAAGGCCTATGCCACGTCATAAAACCAGCATAACCGTTCGATCAGATGGATAATGAAGATGTTGATCATGAAGTGTTGCTGATCATGAAGTGTTGTTGAGTGATCTTTTGTATCAGAACGAGGAGGTAATTGAGAAGGTGTTTGATCAGACAGTGATGAGATGTGATGGCCGGAATGAAATGATTACACGCGCATTGAAACTAGGCGCGTGTTTGCTTGAAGCTAATCGATCTGTTTAGGAGATGTTCGTCTGATCGTAACAGTGTCGTTTGGTCGTTATCTCCTGGCTTAACTATTAAAGTACACCTTAATTCTATTATTTATTATGTGAATTTTGTTTTACTAATGTGAATTTTATGTGATATTTTATTATGTGAATTTATGATAATTTGTTGTTGTTGTTGTTGTTGTTTATTTCGAGCATAATTTGTTTATATCGATTGGATTTTTTTGAGCTTTATGCGTGTCATTTATAATTTTAGATTGTAGCTCTAGCTGCTTAAGCTGTTACGGAGTAGTTTTTTCTAGTTCTACTCATGTTTATATTGATCGGATATCCTCATATCCTATCAATTTTTTCATTGGAAATTGAATAGATCTTTATTCGCTCGTAGTATATGAAGGGGATATCTGACACTTTTTGTTGAGT
Organism: Tanacetum coccineum; assembly: GCA_026074375.1. Lineage (NCBI taxonomy): Eukaryota > Viridiplantae > Streptophyta > Magnoliopsida > Asterales > Asteraceae > Tanacetum > Tanacetum coccineum. The sequence goes on from BQNB010016490.1 coordinate 38,376, forward strand.
GATGGTCTATGAAACAGTAACTTTCTATCTTGTTGTGGTCATTTCATTTGTGATATGTAGAACAGAAAGTGTGTTACTTTGGTAGAATCGAACATCATCACTGTTTCATGTGAATCATTACTCATGACACGATTGTTTACCTGCGCGTTTGCTTTTTGATTTTTTGTTTTATGTCACACCTCCAAATGGGGTCCCATCGTGACGTGTCATGAATATCTCAACCAAAAGGTACAAAGAACGACCACTAAGGGATGTTTTGAAAATCATACTTGTTATATTGACAAAATATAAATAGTTTTATAATAATTCGATGAAATTCAGAGTTTAGCAAGCATAAAATAAGTTTGGTGAAAAGATAACAAGCATGAAATAAGAGAAGTCTTGAAATAAGGTAGACATGTTGCACGTAGACTTCATAAAGAACCTTGAGAGAATATTCAAACTACGCACCTGAAAATATTGCTTAAAACGTCAACAACAATTGGTGAATTTATAGGTTTAATTTAAACGTAACGGTGTTGGACCACAAGATTTCAAAACGTATGTGACTATTATAATAGATAAAATACCACATAAAAAGTGTTTACGTTGCACTAAGCTCATGAAACCGAAGCTCAATAAGTTTTTAGCATGTAATTTTGCTAAGCAGTTGCCCGAATAGGTGTCCACCCAAAGACCACCTAACCTTCCGACATGATATACGTCCGTTTGATCGGTACCTCCGATACAAGTAAGCGCTACTTACCTGAACATGGGTTATTAGCCCCAATAGATCTATTTATAACACTCGCGCTCACTTAACCAATACGGTCGGTCAAGAAATTAACGGTTCACGATAGTTTGGGCAGTAGTGGCTTGTACGAAAAACTTAGGCAAACTATGTAAACAGGTAAAAGTAACACAAAGTAGATGTGTCCAGTTTTAAAAGCAAGAAATGTTCTCACCCCAATGTTATAAAATGTATGTAAAACAGCAAAAATATGAGGCTACGAACTCACCTTAACTGGTGAGGTAAAGTAGCAGAATAGAATGATCACACGGTGTACATAATGTGACCGGTCTCGATCCTATTATTAAGGTGTTGGTTCTGAATCATACGGTGTGAAAATATGTGATGCATATGACGTGTTCAAAAGTAGTTAATACATATTGTTACGAGAGAGTTTTAGTATATTAGTTGTGTATGTGGTGTAATAGTTTTGAACTCGATAAGTTATCACAGTTCGTAGTATATATACATATAGTATGTAAGAGAAATAAACAAGAATAAATAAGTTTCGGCGATTTACCCCGATACCCCAAGTTAACTATCTAAAACGTCCTTGATATGAGTGTCTTTGCGTTTTTAATTTACGTAATACGTAATAGAAGTTTTATATTTATAAAAGTTTAATAAAATATATTTTTTGTCTTTTAGTCGTGTATTAAAATAATAATATTTTATTATTTTATCTTTTTTGTCGATATTAAGGAAAATACTTAGTAATTTATAAGTAAGTATATAGTTTAGTTTATTTATCAAGTTTGAGTATAATAATCATTTATTAATTATAAAATAATATGGTTTCGTCCTTTCGTCGAGTTTTAAGAAAATAAGTTTTACAAAATACTTCTAAGTGTAAGGTTTTTATAAAATTTCGGCATGGTCCGTTCGTTTATTATTCGTTTCCAAAGTCATAGACTTGACCCAAAAACACTTTCCAAATATGTTTCTTATTTTTTTGTCAAACGCCAAATCTCTACATTTAATCCTACGTTTTATCCGAAACACTCATTAAGTCCAAATAAGTTGAAACGTTTAAAATAGATATACGTATGAAAATAAGTTATAATATTAATAAGCCAAACTTATAAGTTCAAAATAAGCCATAAGCCCTTATTCAAAATAAGCCGAAAGTCATTGGGCCCTTATTGGGCTTTTAGGCCCAATAAGCCTAAATGAAGGTTACGAAATGCAATAAGCCCAAAAACAAATCAATAAGCAATATAATAAGCAAATAAGCACGTAGCTTATCAAATAAGCCATGAAATAAGCCACCTAATAATCCATGTCGTGAGCTTATAGCTCACGGTTTGGGCTTGGGTGTTGGGTCGAGGCCTACGAAACCAAACAAGCTCATGTGTGCTTATTTATTAAACCCAATAAGCTCAAATCCTTTTTAGCACTCAATAAGCTACGAAAATAAGCTAGGAAAATAAGACGAAACTTGAATAAGCTAAAAGTTCAAACCTTTTTGGTTTCTTTTTGGGTCGAACCATATATAAGCCCAAATAAGCACTTTGAGCTTATTAATAAGCCAAAAATAAGCAATAAGCTTTATAGTAAGATATTTCTTAATAAAAACACAACCACGACAACACAACTACACTTTCTCTTATTCCCTTTCTCTGATTTTCAAAACATATATAAACCTTTATTAGGGTTTTGTAAAATTTAAATCTTTGCTTTTTACAAAAACACTTGTACAACTAGCTTATTCACATGGTAAGATTAAAGGAAGTACAAGAAAACTTTAGAAAATATGAACTTACAAAGATGATGCTTTAGGAGGTGATTAGAGATGAACTAACAACCCAAATGTTGTTTAAAATACCCAAACTAACTACAAGAATCAACCCCGAATAATCTTTTGCTTTCAAAATCTTATTCAAATTAAAAAGTGGATGGTTTTTGTGTGTGTTTAGTTTCAAACGGGCCAAAGAGAGGGAGAGGATTTTGTGTGTGTGTTTTTCTTGAGAGAGAAATGCTTAAGATGAATGAAGTGAAATGCACCTAGACACCAATTTAAACTCACCAAAAATAGGATCCTAGGAAGTTAAAAATATCTAGGAGACAAGGTGGCAAACTTTTAGGAAAAGTGTTGGTGTGTGGGGGTTGGCGTCGACAAGAAGGACAGGGGAAAGGTTTTGTTTTTTATTTTTGATAATGCCAAATGGTATCCTATGACCCTTAGATATTTTATTTCATGCATTGATAATTTTCTAATATCAATTCTGGTTTACGCGAAAACTAAAAAACACAAAATACTCAAAAAGAAAATACGAAAATTTAAATATCTAACTGAAACGTAAAAACGCGACATCTGCCGAAAGACTACATTAAATAGCAAGCCGAAACGCATCCGGTAACGATTCTCAGTTACATGCAGGAGAACTTCCCGGTTAAACACGAAATTATTAATAGTCAAACTAGTACGAAAAAATCAACAATGATAATTTAGAAATTTTTACGGGGTATGACATCCTTTCCCCGTTAAAAGAGCTTTGTCTGCAAAGCTTAAGACGTACAATTCAGTGCAACTGCAGATTTTGCAAATAAATGCGGGTATTTCTTTTGAAACTGGTTTTCACGTTCCTAGGTGAACTCGGGACCTCTTCTCGAGTTCCAACGAACTTTAACGATAGGGATACAACTTTGCTTTAGATGTTTGAACTCACGCTCCATGATTTCAACGAGTTCTTCGATGAAGTAAAGCTTGTCATCAATTTGCATCTCGTCCAACAGAATTACTTGTGTTTCGTCGAATAAACACTTCTTCAAGTTTGACATGTGAAAGGTACTATGGACTCAGTTGAGTTGTTACGGAAGTTTGAGTCGGTATGCGACGGTTCCAACTTTGGCAAGGATCTTGAAAGGTCCAATATAACGAGGGTTTAGCTTTCCTCGTTTGCCGAAACGTATCACCCCTTTCGATGGCTACACTTTCATCATGACCTTATCTACCACTTGAAACTCAAGGGGTTTTCGTCTTACGTCGGCATAACGCCTTTGACGATCGCGGGCGGCTTAAATATAGCTCTTGATTTGGATTATCTTCTCAGTTGTCTCATGAACAATCTCTAGGCCAGTAAGATGACCATCTCCAACCTCAGCCCAACAGATTGGTGATTGACACTTGTGTCCATATAACGCCTCGAATGGTGCAGTCTTAATACTCGTATGGTAGCTGTTGTTGTACAAAAATTCTACCAATGGCAATTGTCTATCCCAACCTTTTCCGAAATCGATCACACATGCACATAGCATATCCTCTAAAGGTTGTATGTGGTCCCTTTCACTTTGATCCTACTTCTGATATAAGATATCGGGAACGGCACTCCTTACCTCGTTACATCTTCCCTCAAGTATTGTCTTGGTCAGCTTCTTCATTGACTTTGGTTTCCTTCATTGGCAGAATTCGAGCCTAGACCTTAGTGAGTCGGTAAACGATTACCTCAAATGTGCTCTTGACCGGTTGCTGCACTTTGGCAATTTAGTAACGAATATTTTGTAATTATTTTCCACTTCCACACTATGGAATCCTCTGGTCCCAACCTCACCCCCCTAACTAATCCAGACGGTTTCTATATTCGCGCCTTAACACTTCGGCACCACTCTTAAACACTTACTGACATAGGTGGCAATTTCTGCTTTCATGTTAGACCACCAATACAGTTTGTTCAAGTCATGGTACATCTTGTCCGATCCAGGATGGATGGAATACTTCAACTTATGCGACTCGTGCATAATCAAGGCTCTTAAGTCTCCAAAACACGGAATCCAACTCCTATTCTTCAAACACGACATTTCATTAGAACGGGATTCTAGTTTCTTAATCATACCACACAAGTCTTCAGCTTTATCATTCTCTTCTTTCCTCGCCTTGGCTTGAGCGTTAAAAATTTACACGAGAAGATTTAAACCAATAGTCATAACTAAGGCTCGAACTCTTAGTGGCTTAATCATTTCCTTTCGGCTCATGCATCCGCCACCACATTCGCCTTTCCCGGATGGTAACGTATCTCAAAGTCATAATCACTCAACAGTTCCAACCATCAACGTTGTCTCATGTCCAGCTCCTTCTGATCAAGAATATGCTGCAAACTCTTATGATTAATGAACACGACGCACTTCGTGCCATACAGATAATGTCTCTACATTTTGAGAGCGAACATTACAGCTCCTAATTCTAAGTCATGTGTCGTGTAGTTCTTCTTATGAATCTTGAGTTGGCGGGATGCGTAGGCTATGACCTTCTCTCTTTGCATCAAAACTGTGCCCAATCCTTTGTGCGAAGCAGCACAGTAGACCATGAAGTTCTCACTACCTTCGGGTAAAGGCAAAATTGGTGCACTACACAATTTTTGTTTCAACATCTGAAAACAGCCTTCATCCTTTTATCCCAATCAAAAAACTCACGCTTTTATACGTGGCTTTATCATAGGCTTAGCGATATTTGAGAAACCTTCGATAAAAATCACCGATAATTAATTGGAAATGTCCTAAGGAATTGATGATTATCAGTTGGAGTCTGGTCGATACAATCCTTATATTGACTCAATCTTAGAGGAGGATCAACTTGAATGCCTTCACTATCAATCACGTGACCAAGAAATTGCACTCTTGGAAGCCAAAAATCACACTTTGAAAACTTGGCGTACAACTCCTCCTTCTTAAGTAATTCTTAGATTAACTTAAGGTATTCCTCATGCTCATTCTCATTCTTAGAGTAAATCAAGATGTCGTCTATGAATATTATCAAAAACTTATCTAGATACGGCTTGCACACCTGATTCATCATATTCATGAATTCCGATGTGTTAGTTTATCCAAAAGGCATTACTTGGAACTCGTAGTGACCATAGCGAGTCCTAAACGCCATCTTTGGAATGTCTTCCTCACAAACTCTGAGTTGGTGATAACCAAATCTCAGGTCGATCATAGAGTAGACAGTCGACCCTTGTAACTGATCAAATAAATCATCAATTCTCGGAAGTGGATATCGGTTCTTCACAATAAGTTTGTTTAGTTCATGATAGTCGATACACATCCAAAAAGATCCATCTTTCTTCTTGACAAACAAAACTGGAGCTCCCCAAGGTGAGGAACTAGGTTTTATAAATCCTTTGTCAGAATGTTCTTGCAACTAAGAGGATAGCTCTTGCATCTCAAACAGAGCTAATCTATACAGGCTTGTGCTAAAGGTGCAGCACCATGGACCAAGTCAATTTAAAATTCAACTTGTTGAGCCAGTGGAATTCCAGGAAAATCTTTAGGAAAGACTTCCGGAAAGTCCCGTACAGTTGGCACGTCCTCAAGTCGATTCTCTCCTAACTTGTCTCTAGTCTTCTTTTTCGTAACTTATGCTAAGAAAACTTGGCACCCTTTTTGAATATACTTCTGAGTCTTGGTGAATGCTATGAAGAACAACCAAATAGCATACAAGGTTAGGGAAAGAGAGGTAGTTTAGAGAGAGAGTGGTTGGATGAACATTTTAGAGAGAGAAAGAAACATGAAAGGAAACTTGTATTATGTATGTGAAATAATGAACAACCAACCACCTCTCCAAGGTATGGAGAGGTGTTTATATACTTATAATGGCCGGCTATAGATGGGCTTATGGGCTTAGTCCATGGGCTTTTTCCTAAGCTAACTATGTAAGTTTGCAAATATTACTTAACAAGCTAACGATCATTATCTATGGAGTGACCGACACTTTCATAGGAATTTCGCATTCCTAACAATCTCCCCCTAAGGGATCTCAGTCCAATTTACAAAAACTTAAGCTCTACATTCTATGAATATCTTCAATCTTTGGCTCGTAGTCTTGTTATCATGTTCTTTATCTTGTGAATCTTGATGTAGCAATCTTTAGACTTTTAGGGTTTAGCTTATATCTTGTTCTTGACTTGTATGTGATATTTTGAGATTCTTAAGATCATCAACCAAACATAATCTCTATTCGCCATCTTGTAATCTTTGCCTTCTTGTGATCTTGTGACTTTTGGACCGACATGCTCATACTGTTCTTGATGTTTGAAAGCGAGTGTAACCATCTTTCTTGATAGTTTTTAACTTTAACACTTCATCACTTTGAGAAAGACGTTCGGTATTAGAGTGAAGAAAACTTATTTGAAATTATTTGACTTTAATACTTCGTCACTTTAAGAAAGACGTACGGTATCAGAGTAACAGAAACTTCTTTGAAATTCTTTGACTTTAATATTTCGTCACTTCAAGAAAAACGTACGGTATCAGAGTAGCGGAAGTCTTGAAACATGTACTTGAGCTTTCATGATGTCTTTATATTTATCGGTCGGGTATGAGCATGTGGTTATGAATCTTTGAGACAGAAGGAATCAGGTACTTTCACCTCCATCTTTAAGTATCCTACATTAAAACAGTTAGCAATAAAGCGAGGGGACGAATATGGCTTTGTCATTCGTCCGTGTTTGGTTGGAGTAACCTTCGAATCCATAAGGATCAACCTGTGATCATGTAGATTCAATTTAAGAAGAATCTCCTTGACAGGATTTCCAGCTTGCAGTATTGAATCTTTCTAACACACATGTATTAGATTCATCGTACTCAACATGTTCTCATTATCGAAACGTCTCAAAGCAGACAACACGATAAGAGTGAACCAATGAGTTACTATCTCACCGATTAAATGAAAATTGATTTGAAAATCAATCAACGTGTCACTTGCTAAAGTGGTTTCGTGACACATCGAGAGTTTTAGCAATTCAAAATTTATTAATCGTCGATCCATAACTTGAAACAAGTTTGATTCATATAGAATTGCACCGTTGTTGCTTTCCAGTTGTCACAAGTTTGATTCATAAGAATCGCACAAGTCACCTACCAAGAACTCGTTTGATGTTGGTTCTAGCAGGATTTCCATCGTCCTTGTAAATACATAAGTATCACTATGATGTTCTGGAAAAATCATAAGGATAATGTGTAGGACTCTTGAGATATTACTAGTTTTCACAGTGTGTAAAGAACCAGTTTATAATGGATAAGTGTCCTAATGAGATTTATGAATGATCTCTTAGCTCTAGACTCAATAGTGCACATTTAGTTTTAGTGATCGGAGGCTGGAGCTGACTGCCACCTTTTCAATATCAACTAACTCGGAGTGAGAAAGTCGATAGAAATGCGTGTAATCTCCGTGAGAAATGAAATAGAAATCTTTTGAGAGATTCTGAGTGGCTAGGGAGGGTTGTGCATTGCATCACTGGGTCCATGATGTCAGTCTTCAATGTCAGCAATCATCTTTGTGATTCTTGACAGCAGATGTATTGACCCGGTTTCTGCCTAAGTGTAAGGAGGGCTTCTTTCTTTTCACCCTTTATCTTAACTTTTCTTTTTAATTCTTCAACCCCTTCAGCGCTTACCGAGACTTCATAACTAGTACCTTGTTGGGTTTGTTCCAGTACTAGCTCCATCTCAGTCGGCACTTTTCCCTTATTCTCACTTTTACTCCTTTTTTCATACCTAAGGACTACTACACTATCTAGTGGAATATCCCTGGGTAGATCCCTCCGGTTCTGGCTGGATCATGGGAATGAATACCTAAACTTAACCACCTTATAACTCCAATACAGTAATTTAAATGGTCGGTCTTTGGTACTTCCACATTTCAGCCAATCACGTAACTATTTGCTTCCCCTTCATATGTGCATCAATTAATCGAAAGAGTTTAGCACATTTATGGGTTGAGCATACACTTGAGATCTTGAAAATCACATCTTTAGCCATATATTTTAATCACATTTTCTCTCCTTATCAAAAATATTAAATCTCTTGATATTTTGGATATCAATTGATTCAAATATAACTGCTTTCGGAGAAAAAATGTCCAATTATTAACAAGCCGTATTGGGAACATTTTTAATGCTCCCCCTCAAATTATGAGGGTATTATATTTTGTTTGAGTATGTTAATTTAAAAAAAATTGAATTTACTAAGAAATTTTTGAAAATTCATACTCAAACACTATATATGCCTAATTTTTTAAGTCTATACTACATATTTATATATTCACAAGATTATTATGTACGAGGTTTGACCTGAATGATGAGAACATCATATGATAGAATCATATGGTTCTTTTGTAGCAGCCGCAGGTCTACCCCGTAGTCTCTCTTAAGCAGTTGTTTTAGCTTCCTCCTAAATCAGCAATCATTTCTTGAGTAGATTCAAAACTTTCTTGCAAGCCGCCTCAAGCTGTCTTGATGTAAAAAAAAACCCAAATACCCGAAGTACATAATTAATTCGAAACCGTAACACCAAAGTCAATTAAGTCCCGAATGTTGATAGGTGTAAAATACACATATCCGTTTGTACCTAAAATAACCCAAATAAACCCAAAACAGACCAAAAATGGCAAAAATATGCTTGTATTTATGTTTTGTGTATGCAGGTATGGATAAGTCAAAAATCACAAGAAAACAGTCAAAAGCGAGCAAACACGGACACGAGAATCAGAAGAGTTCAAAAAGAAGCCAAAGATCCAAAGCCTTAGCCAATTTCCTCCTCCAAGGGCCAATCTTGCAATTTCCGAAAGTTATTTATAACTTGAAAGAGAGTCAAGGACCAAATGTGCAAGCTTCCCAAACTACAACAGTTTTAACTGTCGAAAAAGGAGCGGGAACCCCTTTTACTATTCATCCGTCTTCCCCAATTTCACTCCCATGGTAAAACAAGGGGCAAATGAAAATTAGAGGGTGCTTAAGTCAATTCAAGAGGAAGCCTTTTGAAATCTCCTTCTTTGAGTTTATACAACTTGTCATCATCTCTACGAACAGTGATCCAATCCAGATGCTTGTAGTTTGCATTCGATATTTGAAGCTCTAGTGTCAACAATGATTCTGCGTTTGGAGTAGACATCATGAGCAGATTCCATGTTAATAGCAAATCCATAGAATTGTTATCGTTTTCGCCCTAATGTGAGATTCCCCAAAGTGCATGTTTGTCGTAGCTAACCGGCTCTGATCCACATTCTGTTTGGGACAAAATTCAATCATTTGTATGGCCCCGTATCTGCAGCCTTGGTCTTTGTCACTGAAGTTGTATATTTTCTGCTTGAGACACCACCACTTAGATACGCAAGGTCATTGTTGATGAAGTGATCAAAAGGAATAACTTGACGACCTCGAGAATTAGGTATCAATGGTAATTGCTTGCGCATATCATGTGGATATTGCTGACCTTTGGGGTTAATCTAGTCTAATTGATCAGTGGTTGCCTTGTAGACTTCTTCAAGGAAATATTCAAGTTCGACCAGACTCTTGCATGATCCTTTCATCAGCTCAAATGTTGGACCGACTAATAGTTATGGAGTCAGAGTGTCAACTTTGAGCTGATTCATCATGAATGCTGAGAAGTCTAGAGGAGTGTCCATCAGCTCATTAAACGACTCACGGGTATCTTCTTTCTGAGCCAAAGTGCTTAGCCAAGGTTGAACAGGTCCATGAGCAGTAGGCAAAGTCTTGTTCCAATCACGATCGGGAGTAGGAAGCTTGGATGGTTTTTTGAAACCAATCAGGAAGAGAGAGGTCTTTCACAGTTGGATCTCAGTAATCCCTGTTTCCACTCCCTGATGTGCGGGTTCTTCCAAATCTTTAGCAGTTTGCATTGGCTCCTCTGCTTGTGCAGACTCGCAGCAGACTTGTGATGAGATTTAGACCCTTCAGTTGACTTTCCAGTTGTCTTGGAGGTCTTTTCCTTTGGTGCACTGGTTGACTTTGGTTCTTTTCCTGCTCTTCTTCTCTTGGACCCCCTGTTTGATCCAGCAGAGGGTTTTTTATCTTTATCCTCTTCATCTCAACGTCTTTTAAACAAAACAGTTTCTCCATATGTGTCAAGTATAAGTTTGTCACTTTTGTAAGCGTCAACCAATGCTTTGTATAGATTCTTTTCTACATCAAATCTGTGGATTGAATTATTGCTCTCCATCTTATCTATGAGAATCTTCTTCAGTTCTAGTTCAGATAGGTTGGCGGCTACGGCATGAGATGTCTTAGATTCATTGAATGAACGAGTAGAAACCTCTGAGTAGAGTTGTTCATTTACAGTCTTCTTAATTTTTAGCAAAATCTTGGAGACTTGTGCCTTGACTTGTTCTTTGACTTGATCTTTGATGATTTTCTTGATGTTGTCATCAAGTTTATTGATGAAATCTTCATTTTCAGCTTGAGCTTCATCTCTGAGTCTGTCTGACTGTAATTGAACAGCTGTCTTGATAGTTTCACTAATCTTGTTGGCAAGGTATGTATCAACAATTCCGGGAATCGAAGAAATAGCTGTAGTAAATTGGTTCGTTTGCTTGAATTCTGAGAAGTCATTTTCCAAGGTTTTAAGTCTATGGTCAAACTCGAATAAAGAGCCAAAGTTGGGAAGATCTTGTAGGGAGGAGCTTGGAACGGTTGTTGGTGTGGGAATTGGTGTTTGTTGCAGATGTGTGATGAGAGGAGTGGGTGATGGAGGAAGAGTTGTTGCAGACAAAAAAGGTGGCTCAGCAATAGTAGTAACTGGAACATCTATCAGTAAAGTTGACTTAGTGTTAAGATTAAATATAGAGTCAATACTTGTATCTAGACTGGGGTTGAGCATGTTAGAAACGAAGCCAGATGACACAAAAGAACACTTTTGTTGACCTTCAGGATTGACCGGAGTAATGATCACATGAGTGTCTTCTATTACTTGTGTAGTTTGAATGATAGTGTGTGGATCATTCGTCATTTCAGTATCTCTTCCAACCAGATTGACGTTCACGTCCCTGTATAATTCATTTGCTTCGACCTCTTCATTTGTCTCCTCTTCATCTTGTTCGTCTCCCTCAACATTCACACCTTGAATTTCTGCATCACTGTCTTCATCATCAGTGGATTCAACATGAGATGGTGTTTGAACCCTATGATCAAAGCTATCTTCTTCTTTATCTTCTTCATCATGAGTAGAAAATTTGGGATGAACAAAGTCATCACCATCATTATCTGAATCAATCCGCTCATCTTCATCACCTTGATCATCATAATTATCTTGATCATCATCATCTTCATCTTTGCATATGTTTGCTTCATCATCTTCATCTTCTTCATCACTAGACTTCCAAGATATTTGCTCAGCCTCAGAATCATAAGAAGGTACATCGAGAACCCCTGATGTGACACATGTTCCTTCATCTGCACCTGAACCACTGGCATGAGAGTTGTGTTGTTGTGTCTTGCTTCTTTCAAGAGCAATCTTCATCTGTTCAGCTTTAGTCAAAGCAACTTCAGATAAAGTCTCTAGTCCTTTAGCAGGTTGCTTCTTCTTTCTTGATTTGGTTACTTTAGCAGTAGCTTTGAGTCTTTTACTGAAGGAAGCTTCAGGGGCTTGTTCACTCTTCTCCTTGGTAGATCGACGTACATACTTTGGTTTGGGAATCGCCTTTCTAGTAGCAAAAGCAAAGTAAGTCTTGTATGCTTCAGATTCTTTCATTGCTTGATTGGTAAGATTATCAGGAAGAATGGCACCGTACTTTTGAACGACTTCATGCTGAGGGATGAATCTCATTGTAGTGAGAATAGGATCATCATTAGCCATGTGTCAGTCCACCTTGTTTCTTCTTGGAATTGATTGATCTTGTGACATGAAGTGATTGATGATGACTTTGGTGAATCTTGGGTAGTACATGTACTTGTTCTTCCTTGACTCCTTGTTTTCGATTTGAAAAACTAGGTCCTCCCATAGAAGGTAGACATAGTCAACATTCCTCTGATGATACAAACCCCAAAGGATTTGAGCCCTAGAGAGACGAAGTGAGTCGATTCCATTTACTTTACCACTGAGACATTTGTTGATGATGGTTCCGAATGTTCTTCAAGGTTGAGGTAGCATTTCAACTTTGACATCAGAGAGTAATTTGATGTTTCCGGGGTACCCAAGTTCTCTCATGAAAGTAAGTATTTCATCTCAAATGGAGGATCTCAAAATGAATTCTCCAGGAAGTTTTGGACAAATCTGAAGCATATTTCTGAAAGTATCCAAATCAAAGAATTTCCTTTGTGGTTCAGCTTGATCTGATGGTATGCTTGTGGTATGAGGCAATAGTCTAGAATCATGCAATGTAGTATAGTTATGGACAATTGTAGTGATCTAGAAGGCTTGATAAAAAAGGAATGAGAGAAAAGAACATCCAAAGCAAATTGAAATGTGGTTCCTTAGCTTAAATGTGGTGGCTCAATATGTTAGTTGCAACTTTCAATCTGTAGACGTTGTTCCCGTGGAACAATAGCATCGTCAGGTGATTGTTGTTGTTCTTTTGTGATACTTATGATTCTGCTAAGAAAGAGTCGATATGGATTATATATAAACAAGTTTATATAGACACTATATATAAAGACCCTTTTTAGGATTTGGCACTTAAGGCATGAAATACATTTAGAGAGCTAATCTTGGAAGGAGTGAACTTATATTAGCTTATTTGAGTTAATCCAATTTTAACTTGATTAGATTCCAAAGATAATCAATTTTAAATTTGTTACCTAACACAAGTTTTAAGTCACCTTCTGGTTAGAATCTAAGTGTTTATGATAATTAGCCTTTTGTATCCAATAATTATGATTGAATATGGTTGTTTAAGTGAAAACTGCGAATTAAGTCACAATTGAGAACTGCGAATTCGAACATAGTTGGAAATTGCAAATTCGGATACTAAAGGATATTGCGAATTTAGACCCTAAACCAAACAGCGAATTCGGACCCTAAATCTAATTGCGAATTCAGACCCTAAACCAAGCTGCGAATTCGGACACTAAAGGCATAATGCGAATTCGGACACTAAAGGTCATCATTGCGTTTCGGGTTTTAATGACATCTGCGGAATTCCAGACATATATAAAAACTGCCCAATTTTTTTTTTTTCGTTCATAACTGTGAGCTGCGAATTCAGGGACAACTAAAACTGCGAATTTGGAAAGGTCTATAAATTTTGAACTTTAATTCGAGTTTTCAAGTGTTTTTCCACCTCAAAATTCAATCATTTAGCCTCATAGCATTCACAAGAACATTTTTGGCAACTTACAAACACTGATTCAATAAAAATCATTCAAACGAGCATCTCATTTCATGAAAATCATTCTCACCAAGAACAAATATACAATATATGAATATTTAAGCACACACTCATTCAATAAAACATTTAATATGTTTTAAACACTAAACCCATAAACTTTCCTTACTCAAACTCAAAAACATATATTTTTGACATATAAAATCACTCAAATCATACACATATGATATCTTTATTAAAAACTAAATTACACGAGTCTTTAACACCCTCAAATGAACAAAACCCCTCAACTAATTAGTGTTTTTATTCAATTTTAATTTTGAAGAACCCTAATTAGAATTTTAGGGTTTTCGAAATTAAAACCTTATAAAAACGTAATTCCTTCGAGATGTGATATCATAAGGGTGTAAGGAACACAATTTTAATTATACCTTAGGCGGGCGGGGGGGGGGGGGGGGGAAATGGATCTAAGAGATCGAGTAGAGGGAGGTGACGATCGTGAGAGGGTTTTAGGAGGAAATGAATATGTGTAGTATGTGTATTTGATCGTGAAAAAGGGGTGGGGTAGGAGTGTTATAAAACTAATTTAGTTTTTGACACTTTCACCCCCTAAACTTTGAGATCTTTTCCATTTTTAGATATGAGATTGTATAGGCATAAAAAAATAGCACAATGGCACATTTAGTCCTTTTAGTTTTAACTAATATACCTAACAACTTAAACTTGCACATATTCTCACTCAAGGCATAAACAATTAACATTTAACGCACACTTAAGCTAAACTTAATTAACTTTCCTTGAACACATAGTATTCCGTTATAGTTTAAAAACTTTTATTCCTTTTATCAAATGTCTTTCTGAAGAATATATTTGACATTATCTCCCCCTCAAACAATGACCCATTTTCTGCTGTAGTCGCTGTTTGAGAAGTCAAATGTCTTTGAAAAGCATTTTCTGATGAAGCAATGTTTTTATTATGAAAAACAAACACCCATTGGAAATAAGATTTCTTTTATTTTTACACATAAGTGTACTGACGCTTACACTTATGGCTATATAGGAAGCACGGGTTGTGTTGCAAAGTAAACACAAGCCTTTACATGATCATAAACTAGACCATGCCCGAGAATAAATTTCCGTTGTGAGGTCAAGTTTCCTTTTTAACTGAGTACTTGCCTTTAAGATGATGACCGGGTTGCTATCTGAAATAATAGCAAGCCATATTTGGCATTGATTGAAATTGATTATACCCTTTAAAATATAAAAATAAATATAAATATAAAATAATATACTTATAAATATATAAAATAAGGAAAGAAATTTAAAAAAATCTCTAATGTAGTAAACCGAAAGTATGATTCGTGGGTCGTTTCCCCAACGAGGAATGCAATTGAAAGCCGAGAGTCGTTTTGAGAATTAACGCTTAAATGGAACAAGATTGTGATTGGTTATCTAAAACTAAGGGAAAATTAAGGCAAAAAACTTAAAAACAATTAAGGTAAGATAAATTTTAACTAAAAACGCAAAACGGGAATCCTAAACGGGACCTAAAAACCCTAAATTATCAAAATTAAGTCCTAAAATGATCTTTTGGTTTTATAGTCTTAATTGACTAAAATGCTAAAATAAAGAAAACTAGACCAAAAACGGAAGTGACTAGGGCTTAAAAACTCTAAAAACGTGAACGGGATTCAATCCCGTTCTTTAAAAAACCAAAAATTGTAATTTTAACCCTACGAAAGCAAATCGAATTTTCCTAGGTTCTAAATGTTAAAAGAAAATTTTCTAAAAAAAGAATTATATTTTTTTTGACTTTTTTATAATTTTTTATGAATTAAAAATGATTTAAATGAAATTAAATGTTTAAAAATACTAAACTATTTAATAAAAAACTAAAAATATTAGCAAAAGTGCATTGAACAATGAGGAATCTAATAAAAATACGCTGGTGAAAACAGCTTATCAAATAAGCCATGAAATAAGCCAAAAACGGCTTATAAACCAACCGGGTTCGAGTCTTGCTCACTTGGGACTTCCCCTAATTCCAAACGTTTTTTGTTTTCCATTTTTTTACAACATTTTAGAAAAGCACTAAATAAGCAATTTTTACAAAAGCACTTTTTTATAAATTCTAAAAATACAAGAACAAATAAGCTGTTAAAGGGTGTCAGATTAAAGTTAAGTATACTAAGACACTTAAATGCTAATGTTTAGAACTTTTAGTAATAATAAGCAATGCTATACTCAAAATAAGCTTGCAGGATTAAGCATATCTAAAAAGCATTTAAGAACAAAATTAAAGCAAGAAAAAATAAGCTAGAAAGACAGATTAATCAATAAGCTATAAAACTTAGAAATTCTAAGCTAAAAGGCAAATAAGCTAAAATAAGCTCTAAACTGAAAGAAATAAGCTAAATTGGGCTTAAACTAACCTAATAAGCTAAACTAAACCTAGAATAAGCAAAAGCAATAAGCTAATAAGCCTAAATAAGCAAATAGCTTTTTGGCCAAAACTGATAAGCAAAAAGGCCAAGAGGGACTTTTCTAGCTTAAAAATAAGCTAGCAAAAAGATCCTTATGGCTTAGTGGCTTATACCACTAAGAAGATTGGCCAAAAAGCTACAATAAGCACAAGGAAGTGCAATTTTGAAATTCAGATAAGCACTTAAAAAGCTTCATGAAAAAGGCATCTCACACAGATTCAACACTTAGACAAATTTTTACAAACTTTTGCAATCTTAACAAATCACCACTTTTGAGCTTAAAAATAAGCAAACAAACAGATCCTTATGACTATATAACCTACAAACAGATAAAGCTTTGACCTCAAAGAACTTATATCAACAATCAAAAGAGAGTTTGAAATTCAGGATAAGCCACAATAAGCAATTGAAAATGTCATTTCTCAAAATTTTCAACACTTAGCACTTTTTGACAGTTTTGGCAAAACACAAAACTAACAAATGCAGGCCTATGACCTTTGTTCCTAACCTGTTTTAGCACTTAGACAAACTCAAAAAATCACAAAATCTCAATAAGCAAAAGCACAATCAAATAAGCCAATAAAATAAGCTTTAACCTAACAGATTCAAACCACAAATTCTTAAAACCTTAAAAATGAGATTTAACACTTAAAAACTTAAACAAACTAAATTTTTAGACTAATTTAAGCTAAACTAAACTGACTCAAGTGTCAAAATACAATTTTGACCCATTTTGACCCATTAAAACAGTTAAACCAAACACTCCTTTAAAACTGTTTTTACCAATTTTAACTTAATAACTTGATTTTTAGTGAACAAAACCTTAATACCAGATTATAGATGACTTATAACAAACATATTAAGCAACTTTTAACACTTAAATCAGCAAAAACAACAGGATTAAAGATTATGCAACTTTTAAGCTAATTTAAGACAAAATATAAGAAAAACTTTCACATAAGATTTTTTATACCTATAACTAAGAAAAATAAGACAATAAACATCAGTAACAAAAAGCTAAATAAGCAAATAGAACAGGATATATGCAAATTAAGTAGCTTGAAATAGTAAATAAACTAAAATCTAAAAGTGAAACTTACAAGAGTCCGAGCTTTTTCTTATGAATTTCAAGTCCCAAAACAACTTATCACAATCCTATAACTTATCCACATAAGCACTAACCCATGGCCATCCAAAATACACCATGCTCCATGAGATCTTCTTTATATTTTTTTGGTAATTTTTTTAGATTTTTATGATTAAAATAGTAAATAAAAGTGATAAAACAGTAAAATAAGGTTTGATTCAAGAAACAAAAAGCTTAGTGAAGGACTTTTAGGTGGTGATCATTAGCAGTTTTCATAGCTTTTCTAAATAGCTTAACAGGTTATTTAAAATTTTCAAACACAGAACTTAAACAAAACCTCAAACTTTTTTCATTAACTTTAAAACTTTTACAAAGGAAAGGAAATACAAAGCATAAATTCTAAAAACTTAAGTAAAATTACACGAAAAAGAGAGAGAGCCCTTTCTTCAAGGGATAATCCCTCTATTTATAAGCTGGATAGATGCTTCTAGGACTTTAGCTGGTTTTCTTGTGTGAGAGGATTGGGAGCTTCATTCTTGGCCTTCTATTCTCACTTGTGCTTCTTTAAATCCATCACAACCCTTGATTGTGTCTACGCAGTCATTCCCCAATGATTGCCTTGGATTGCCAACGTGTCAGAGCCCAAAGACGTCATCCCTTGCATCATTCTTAGCTTCTAGAAGGAGTTTTAAGTGGGTTTAACCATGGGGTAAGTGTAATTTTAGAAGTGGGAGGTAAATAGTAACAATGGAGGTAGGAGCGGGAAAAGGGGTTGTTCTGTTTGTTTGATTGGTGCAGGGTAGAGGTTTAGTGGATTGACAAACTTAGTCCCTCAACTTATATAAGTATATTGCAACTTTAGTCCTTTGTGGTGTAAAGATTTGGTCCTTGTAGTTTGGGTTGGGTTTGCCACCGTTAGTCCTTTAAGGACTAACGGGGTTATGTTTAAAGGGGTAACGAGAGTAGAGTTATAATGGGTGGTGATGGGCTTGTTGTTGGGCCGGTGTTAAAAAGAAGGGTGTTGGGAATTTATAAGGATTAATGGTATAAGGTATAAGTGTATAAGTGGGCTGACCCGGGCCCACTTTTGGCAATTTAGGTTTTCGGGTTCGGTTTTCGATGCTCTTTCGAATGCCTCATCCCGGGGTTGACTTTGACTTTTTGACTTTTGTGACTTCTCACGGTCTTTTCGTTCTCGTGCTTAGTTTTGTCGTTTTGGCTTTGATTTTTGTCCTTTTCTTGGATATCCGTTTCCTGCACAGTACAAATGCAAAACATACAAATACAATGTATTTTTGGTACGTTTTTCAGTCATTTATAGTCAGGTTTAGTGGTCAAAGGTATGTGTATTCTAAACACATTACCATAAATCCTCCCAATACTAAGATATTGCCGTGTCCTCACGCAATGCTATAAGTAAGCACTTAGAAAACTAAGAATCTCGATCCCCCTCGACTAATTACCTCGAAAAGTAGCTAAGTGTTCATCGAGGGGAATTAAAGAATCAAGAGTTTAGAAAAGCCCCGTTTTTACCATTCTTAAAGATATACACTTATTCCTACTAATTTTTGTATTTTTCCTATTTCTTACTGCTAAAACTTATTTTGACTTTCGTTATTTTCATAACCGTTAGGGATCATAGAACAAGATGCATTTCGATCCGAAAATGCCCCAAAAAGGATAAATTCATCGTCCCCGACTTTTCACTCGTTCCAAACCAAGCTTAAAACGAAATCACCGTTAAATATCAGTTAAGATGCTAACACTACTCATATTTGCAACTTGTGAACTTTTCACTCCCGACAATTATTATATCTTAGGTGAATGTGCCATTTTGAATTTCAACCATGGATCAACGTTTTGCAAAATTCTATGTTTCACGTTCCACCCGAGAATAATGAGTTTGAAGGCGAGATCATCCCATGTAGCGACTTTCGTCTCGGCACATCCCAACCTTGCGGCTAAGTGACCAGGCTTTTGACACCCCACAGAGACTAGTATCGGGACTCACGGACCTTAGGTTTCAAAAACTCTTAGGTTTCCCGTATATACATAGCTTATTTAAAAACTTAAAATGAAATAGTCAAAGTTCAAAAGCATATTTAAATTTAACAAAAAGAGATCTATTTATTAATTCACACTTAATATTAAACATTGATGCAATTGTAACCCTCGACCTTTTTAGAAGGCATGAACAACGTTATGAGGCCGGCAAGATGCAGTCAAAACTTTTATCAGTCTCGGATTTTAATTTATTATATGGGCTTCTTTAGGAAGCTGTACATCGGTTGTGAGCCGGCAAGATACAGCAAACTTTTATCAGCCCACAGTTTATAATTATTATTTATTATATTTTTTTCATTTTTCATCATTTTTTTTCATTTTACTTTATATAGAGAAGACTTCTTTTTGAAAAATTCAAGTATAAGTTTGAACTAAGACTAAAATTTTTGCTATATACTACATAAAAATTGTTGATTTAAGTTTAATCTCCAAAATAGCAAGTATTATTAATCGGTTAGGAGATTCTGAAAGAAAACGCCACAAGTTTACATACATGAGCTCTTAGTTTTAACTATTCCTTTGATTAGCATCCAACTCATACTTAACTCTATCATTTTTCGTTCTTCGCGAATTTTCGCGAACGCTTAGCCTAAACGTTAAGGAACAAGCTAGAGCTCAACACGCTCGATCGAGTCAAAATTTATTCTTATTCTACCCAGCAGGAAAGTCAAAATTGTGACAAAACACTTATTTTATTTTTTGATATTACAAAATTTTTCATTTTTTTGAACATTTTGGTGGTAAAAAGGATTAATTGAAAACAACGGCTGCAGAACAATCAAACAACAGATCCCCCCCATACTAGAATTAAACATTGTCCTCAATGTTTTAAGAAGGGTCTCTACGTAAATCCTAAGCCGTTTATTAAGTATGCTTAAAGATAAACGTTAGTCGATTAGATTAGGATATTGGATTTCCCAAATGAAGCTGAGGATTTGAAGCTCGAGTGATCGAAGGACAAAACCGCGAGCACGAGAGGCTTCAAAAATCCGGGACAATCCTGGACAATCATAAAAACACAAGCAAACGAGAAAGGAAAGAGGCACACCTCTCACAACAAAAAACACTTATTCATTACTACATAATATAACTACAGATAAGCATGGGGTGCCTCCCACGAAGCGCTTGTTTAGGGTCACTAAGCTTGACCCAATCCCCGAATTCATTTGTCCTTGGGGAAGGTTTGGAGATCCGGGACAACCAATTTTGGTACGTCCCCTCCAAAGTAGTGCTTAATTCGATGACCGTTCACCTTGAAATTTGGCCCGGAGTTTTGAGATAACTCAACGGTGCCATATGGAAAGACATGGGCAATGGTGAACGGTCCAGACCAACAGGATTTTAACTTGCCTGAGAACATCTTCAATCGAGAGTTAAAGAGGAGGACTTGATCACCGACGTTAAAAACGCGGTTTTTGATCTTTGAGTCATGGATCCTCTTTGTTTTCTCTTTATAGATCAAAGAGTTCTCATAGGCATGATCACGAAGTTCATTTAGTTCATTAAGTTGAACTTTACGGTGATCACTCGCGGTCTCAAGGTCAAAGTTTGCATGCTTCAAGGCTCAGTAGGCTTTGTGCTCGAGCTTGATCGGTAGATGACATGCCTTTCCGTACATGAGCTTGTATGTGGTGCACCCGATGGGTGTTTTATAAGCGGTACGGAAGGTCCAAAGTGCATCATCTAGTTTATCCGACTAAGATGCACGGTTTTCACCCATGGTCCTTTCAAGAATTCATTTCAAGCCATGATTGGATACCTTAACTTGCCCACTTATTTATGGGTGATACGCGGTGGAGAGACGGTGAGTAACTTCGTATTTAAGCATGACCTTTGCAAACTGGTCATTGCAAAAATGGGTTCTTGTCTCAATAAGCTCATATTAAGCTCTTTCGTCAATAAGCTGCATAGAGCTGTTTGAAGTCAGTAATTAACCATTATCTAAACCTTAAATCAGTTAAACATATTATGGATCTTATTGTATTTGAGCTTTTTGGAAGGGGGATTCTTAACTTGGAAGAGATCCCAAGGACTTATACTCTAGCTTATTCATAAGCTAGAGAGCTTGTAGCTGCCTTTATTGGTTCCTTTTGTTTAGCTAAAGGATCAAGTAAGTTTCTCTTTTCATTCTTCTCTAATTTCAGTTTAAATTGCTTAGTTTTAGTTTAATATTGCTTATTTGCTTATTCTCTTGCTTATTAGTGTTTAAATGTCTCTTCTAGTACTTATTAGTTGTTTGTCTTCATCTATTTTGCTAAGTAGTTGTAGATCGTTAGTCATTAAATCTCTGTCATAAAAATTCTAAAATCAAAAATATTAGGATTAACTAGTTTAGATCTCTTAGATTAAGCTTAATTCAGTTGTTTTAATCTGATTGCTTAGTTTGTTTTAAGCTGTTTTTATCTGGTATTTAGTACTTGTTCATTAGATTTCTCTTAAAAAGCTTTTCTCAAATCTGTCATAATGGTTAAGTAGTGTTTGGTTTAGTGCACCCTTGATTTTACACTAGCAGTACTAACCAAAGTTAGTACTGCTGAACCTTTGCAAATACCCATACTAACTTTCCAAGTTAGTACTGCTTTCATAAAGTTAGTACTGTTAGCTTTAATCTCAGTAGAATTTAGTTTAGTTTTAGCTTATTTAGATTTAGTTTTCATTTTCTAGCTTATTTCATTGCTTATTTAGTTTTCAAAAGTCAAAATTGCACCAGCAGTACTTTCAAGTGAAAGTACTGCTGAACTTTTACACTACCAGTACTAACCATAAGTTAGTACTGCTGTGTTCTCAGCCTCATTTAGATAAGTAATTTTAGGATTTAGCTTATCAAATTCAGTAGAATTTAAGTTTTCATAGAGCTTAATACATTTTAAGTCTTAATTTTCAATTTCTAGCTTATTTTCCTAGTTTAATTTAGCTGTCAAAAGTCATAAAAACCTAAAAACTCCAAAAACAGTACTTAGAGTCCTTAAGGATTTAAATTTGTTAATTTAGCTTATGGGTCTAGATTTTCCAGCTTAATTAGATAGCTTATAGGTAGTTTAATAAGTCTTCAAAGTTTTAGAGTCTAATTTAGCTTAATAAAGTTTTTATCTTGCTTGGATCTTGAGTTTCTTTGCTTATTTCCTGAGTTTGCTTACTTCATGATCAATTTCAGTAGCATAAAAGTAGTTTAAGCTTTAGTTTCTTTTCATTTATAGATTAAGCATATCATAAGCTCTTTAGAACTTCTTTCCTTTTTCATTTTGATCTAGTTTTGAGTTTTTTATAGCTTATTTTCTAAAAACAAGGGATAAGCCCTACTTTCTGTAACAGCTTAAAAGATAAGCTCTTTTAGAGCTTATTTGTGAGTTTCAGCCCAAGTAGCCTTTATTAATCTTATTCCCCCTGTCTTCCTTTACAACTTTGCTTCTTTGAGTTTTTCATTTTAAGCACTTTTCAAATTTCAACTTATTTCGGGCCTTAGCTTGTTATCGGGGTAGATTCTAAGGGTAGAAAGTGTAACTTTTCGATTTTAGTTGTTTGCCAGTTAGTTCCCCCCGTCAGAAAGTGTTTTCCCCGTTAGTCCTTTTCCTTTTTGCATCATTAGTCCATTAGTTAAGTTTTAAATTAGTTTATTAAGTTTTAATTAATAATTAGGGTTAAGTTTTAATTAGTTCAATTAAACTTTTATAAAAAGATAAAAAATAGGGCTTTTATTTTTAGTAATTTTCGGCAACTTTTCTTTATTTAGTAAAATTTTAGTTTACATTTTTAGGGATTTAAAAATTGGTTTACTTGCTTATTTGTCATTTATTTGTTGCTTTTTAATCAAGTAGTAATAGCTTATCCAAAATATCTTTGTTCCATTCAAATCAGGATCCGAACGAAAACGTGGTTTCAATCTCACTAGTCATTGGGGAAACGACCCGGGTGATCATACTTGCCCGGTTAAACATACGTATATTATATATTTTATATATTATTTTTGTAAGTTTTAAACTTTTTACCTTAGTTAAAGGTGAATAGTTGGAATTTACCTAAGTAGTATTTTTATTATATATTTTATAGGTACGTAAAACTGCAATCAGATGTCCGTATTTCTTCTTACACGACAGTGATGATATAAATTGAAACACTAAAGTTAACTAAGTCCCGGATGTCACAATTATTCCCTCTAAGTAGTCGAAATGAAAACACCTAAGTCAACTAAGTCCCAAATACACTCATTTCTTTCTGCAGAATACTGACTAACTTAAGGAGTCATCATACTTATCAAACCTACGTGACTTCTTATGTCAACTATTCTACTCTCTTAAATAAATAAGCTTAGTGATTAACTGTTTGAGGAAGCATTTATTAAATCAGAAAGAATTCTTCTCATGTTTTAAATAATTATTCTCCTAACACTTCCCCCTGGGAACTCAAATGATGCATACTAAATGATGATAAGATGTCTCTTTTCCCATGTGGGTTGATTATAGGGCTCCAAAAGAAACATATAGAGGCCTAACTAAATTCAAAAGAAGGCTAAATATGAAGACAAGCTTAAAAGAAGGCCATGGACTCTATCTTGTATACATCTACTCTCCCCCTTGTTGGTTTCAAACCTTGGAATCAGCAAACCTTATACGCACACATATTCGAGATTGTGTTTGAAGAATAAATAAGCTTAGATCTATCCTGTGAGAATCAACTTCAAGGCATTTTAAACTAAGAAAGAATTTCCAAGCATTCCTAATTCTTTTACAAACTATGAGGTGTTGGCAATATTAATCGAATGTAGTTTAAAGCCTGAATTCACTAAGTCTCAAATTGCAAATAAGTCCATAAAGTTTTAAACAGATGACATCTAAAGCCCTTGTAGTTAATATAAGTTAACTCCCCTTTAATTTGTTATCCGTCATTATTAAAAACTTTATCCGTTTATTTCGTGACTTAATTTAAAAGACCATTTTAAAAGATTATTTGATGAAAATTTCTCTCCCTCAAATAATGACCCGTTTTCGAATTAAAGAGCTGTTGTCATTGTTTGAGTGGTCGAATTGTCTTTGAAAATCTTTTTATGATTACTGAAAACACTGATTCATTGTGAAGACAACTTTTTATCAATAAAAATAAGATTTTTCTTATTTTAACACATAAGCGCACTGACACGTACACTTATGGAATAAAGAAAGCACGGGTTATGCTACAAAGTAAGCACAATACTTTGCATGATCATAAAGTAGACCATGCCCAAGAATAAATTCCCGTTATGAGGTCAAGTTTTCTTTTTGAAATACTTGCTTTGAAGATGATGACCGGGTTGCTATCTGAAATAACAGCAAGCCATTTTTGGCAGTTTTGTGATAGAGATATATTGAACTTCTGCTCGAACTTCATTTACAGCCTCGTATCATTATTAAATGACATTTCTAAGACCGTAAATGTTATTGATTTTCAAAAGACATGCCATTATTACCTCTTTTTATATTTTTCTCATTTTTTAATATTTTTTCTTTAGTTTTAAAGATTTTATATTTTTTGTATTTTGTTTTTATAAAAGTTTTCTAAAAATGAAAAATCTTTTTGGTTTTTCTGGTTTTTAGCATATATACATAATATACAAGATATTTCAATAGGTACCACCACTATTCTTCAGCTTCATCTGCTAATAGTTTCAGGGTCTCCGGCGTAAAACTTCACATTCCCAGCTTGTTGATAAGAAATTCAATTCTTTCTCTGCATAGGGCTTTAGTGAAGATGTCCGCTAGTTGATACTCCGTGTTGACAAAGTAAAGCTCTACTACTCCATTCTCCACTTGCTCTTTGATGAAGTGGAATCTGATGTCTATATGCTTTGATCGAGAATGTTGAACATTGTTGCAGCATAAGGCAATAGCGCTTTTGTTATCACAGTACATTGGAATTTTATTAAATCCAAGACCATAGTCGGTAAGTTGTGATCTCATCCAAAGGACTTGAGCACAACAGCCAGACAAGGCTATATATTCAATTTCTCGTTTACTGGATTATCGCATCGCTTTTCTGCTTTTTGTATGGACCAATACAAAGTCTGTCTCCAATATTGCATACTTTCAGATGTACTTTCGTCTAGTTCATGGCAACCTACTATTGATCAAGCGTTCTGCATAAGCTGTTAGAGCAATAGAAGAAATCTTTTAGATTTACCATAATCATATTAACAGTTCCTATGGAGATATTTAAAGATTCTTTTTACAGCATGTAAGTGCTTTTCGGTAGGCTTTTCCTGATACCGGGCACACATGCATACAGCAAATGTTAGGTCTGGTCTACTGGCTTTGAGATGCATAAGGGTGCCTACCATTCTACTATAGTGTGTAGGATCAACGGCTTTCCCTTGTGGATCTTCATCCAGTTTGGATTTCTCCACCATGGGAGTATCTATGGGGTCACTAGATTCCATACCATATTTTTTTAAAGATTCAAGAGCATATTTTGACTGATTAAGAAAGATGCCTCTGGGACTTTGTGAAATCTGTAGTCCTAAAAACATGATATTTTGCCCATCATCGACATCTTAAACTTTGAACACATTATTTTTGAAAATTGGTCACATAGTTCAGGTGTAGTAGACGCAAAGATTATATCATCAACATAGATTTATACCAGGAGAATATCTTTGCCTTGTCTTCTGATGAACAATGTGGGATCCACGGTTCCTTTAGAGAATTCCTGAGAGAGTAGAAACTTTGACAATAGATCGTACCACGCGCGAGGAGCTTGTTTCAACCCATAGAGAGCCTTCTTAAGCTTGTACACATGATTCGGATTGTCTTTATCCACAAACCCGTCCGGTTGGCTGACATAAACTTCTTCGCACAGAATGCCGTTCAAGAATGCCGTCTTAACATCCATTTGGTAGACGATCATATTCATGTGAGCAGCATATGCGAGGAAAATTCAAATAGCATCAAGTCTAGCCACTGGAGCAAAGGATTCCTCAAAATCAATTCCCTCTTCTTGACGGTAACCACGAGCAACCAAGCGAGCCTTGTTTTTCAGAATTCCTCCCATTTCATCAAGTTTTACCTTATAAATCCATTTTAAAGTAATGACCATCACTTTATCTGGACGAGGAACGAGTTCCCAGACTTCAAGACGTTTAAATTCATTTAGCTCCTCTTGCATTGCTTCAATCCAACATGATTGAGTTAATGCGTCTTTATAAGTCTTAGGTTCAACTGATGAGAGAAAAGCATCATAGTAACAAAATAAAGCTTGTTCATGGAGTTGGAGTCTTATGGAAACAGGTCTTTCGAGTTCACCGATGATGTTGTCTAAAGGATGATCCTTGGTCTATTTGGTAACGTGTTCTGAGTTAGGAGCAGTAGTGTGCACAACAGTAGGAATAACGTCTAAAGAAAAAGATGCTTCAGAAACGTTTTCTGGAATTGAAATGCCTAAGAATGGATCGTTATTCATATGTGCCACATCTAAGTCATGATTCTCTTCTTCAACATCGTTAGAAATGATAGGAGATTGAGTTTCGGGTGTTGTTTGTGAGTTACTAGGTGATGGCGCATCTTGGTCAACAATTGTTGAGGAAGGTGAACCGGTTGATGCAGCGGGTTTTGGAGCTACTACTTCAGCAATTAGAGCAATAACTTCAGGGGTTGGGCGATCAACACTTGATGAAGGGTTAAGTAATTCATCAAACAATGGTTGAAACAAAAGATCCCAATCAGTTCTTGAAGGTGGTATAAACGGTGTTGAAGGAGGAGGGTTTGGCACGAGTCCTGAACTAATTGTTACATGAGTCATTTCATAAAGTGTAGGTCCTGAACTGCTGTGTTCAGAAGCCATCGCAGTCAGCTCATCAAAATCTACATGAATTGTTTCGATGATTCGTCTGGTACGTCGATTGTAAATTCAAAAGGCTTTCTTTATGGGTGCATAGCCAATGAAAATACCAATATCAGCTTTCGGTTGTAACTTTCCGAAATTCTCGCTATCATTTGTCGGATAACACATTGCACCAAATACATGGAAGAATGATAAGTCGGGAAGTTTGTCATGTAAAAGCTCATATGGTGTTTTGTCGTGACGAAGACGTATGATGGAACGATTTTGTGTCTACATTTTGTTGTAGAGAGCGAGCTACAGATGTTTCATGAGAGATGCCAACCTTCTCACAATATTCATCGGACAGGTACTTTAAGCCGCACTTGGATCATCTTGAGAAACTTGATTATGAAATCTGGAGCTTCATCTTTTGACCTTAAGCACTTTACCCATGTAAATCTAGAGTAATCATCAATAATGACGAGGATGTACTTCTTTCCATTAACACTTGTGACAAGAATTGGTCCACAAAGATCCATGTGCAAAAGATAGAGTTTTTCTTGGTTGGTGTATTCAGATTTAGGTTTGTGAGGTTTCTTCTTGCTTTTGCCCATTGCACACGCAGAACACAGATGGTCCTTTTCAAATTTTAGCTTAGGGAGACCGCAAACAAGACCGTGTCTAGCTAAATGGTTGATGGTACCAAATTTCAGATGAGATAGACGTCGGTGCCATAGCCAGGACTTAGTCTTTAAGCCCTTTGACAAAAGACATATAGGAGAGGATGCCATCATATCTCCAAGAGACAGTATACAGATTGTTGCCTCGAGATCCAGTCAATAGATCAACACCTTCTAGATTACGAATGAAGCAGGTGTGTTGACGAAAACCAACTTCAAGGTTCGAATCACAGAATTGCCCAACGGAGAATAAGTTATGTCCAAGTCCTTCTACGTAGTAAACCCTTAAGATCATAACATTCCCAATATGATAATCCATTATCCCACTATCTTTGCCACGTTGAATCATCTTTCGATTTGACGTGTAACAAAAAATTTAGTGACAATATGGTGGAGCTGAGAGTCTGTGGAGATCATTAAGCTCCTGTTTGTTTAGAACTCTGATATAGGATGAAATTATAACAAAGGCGGAATATTTAAAAACATTGAATATTGTTATTAATACAAGTTTTTCCTCATTCATCACCTAAGATACATCACTACTACAGTCCCAATCTTACCGGATCAATGGTTGCATAGACGGTTACTATCAACAGGAAGCATAAGATCTTGGGGCTTAAGACCACCATTGCTAGCATTTATCTCTTGTGGGATGTAGTAAACCCACAACACACAACACGTTTTACAAGACTTTGGTGCACACACACTTTTGGCCCCCTAAAACTATAAGCCTGGACCTCCTTTTATAGGATATGGAGGTTAAGGTTTAACCATGGAAGTAATAAAAAGATATTAAATAAGTAAATCATCTAATGTTTATTTTGATATCTTTTCATCTTTATCTCTTTTTGACCAAATCTTCATTTTCTCCTACATCTTGTAGAATCCCATAATGATGACTTTGGTCCTTCTTGTTTCCATCTTGTTTCATTCATGTTTTGTCTTATCAACTCAAATATAATTCCCAACAATCTTCCCCTAGTTGATAATGACAAAACCAAATAAGCACGAACTTCCCCTGAAGTTAATATACGAATGAAACTTCCCCTTAATCCAAGTTGCAAATCATCATTGAATCTTCTTCCCCTTTTTGTTATAATCAAGTAGGGGACAAAAATAAGCAGCTTTGATGTGGCATGTAAATGGTTAAACATTTTAACATTAAGCTTCCCCTGAAACCCATATGTTAACCATTTCTTGAATCTTCAATTCTTTAGGCTCTATGTAATGATTATTGATGAAGAAAATTAAGTATAACAAACTTGATGCTGAAGTAGAATATCCCAAACTTGTATCTTATGTCTTGTTTATCCACGTGACTCCAAACTTATAAATAAATCTGTAAAATATAAGTAGATCGCAACATCTTAACAATTGTCCTCATCTTCTATGAGACACATAACCAAACTGATAGCAAATGTGAGCATTGAGCACCATAAGTTAGATCACACACCTTTGCTAGATTTGTCAAGTCTTCGTCACATCGTTTCTAAGCACGAACAAGTTATCTCCAAGCCTAAAAGATATGATAAGAACACTCATCTAAGAATTCCACTTCATCTTCAAATAAGCAATAAATAATCCTCTTCGTAATCAATTAATCAATGAATACGAGCCTTTAATTCAGTTAAGAACCAAAAACCAAAAATCTTATGTGTGTGTTATCTGATATCTGTCAAAGCTAGCAGTACTAACTTCTTTTATCGGACAAGGCTAGCAGTTGTAATTGCTTCTAGCAGTACTAACTTCCTTTAACCCAAACAGTATTAACATAGGAAGCAGTATTAACTTTATTGACTGCTTAAATTCAATAGCAGTATTAATATCATGAAGCAGTATTAACTTTTTAATCCCAAGCAGTAGTAACTAACTGCTTTTACCACAAGCAGTAGTAACCATCCTATTACCAGTTGTATACCAGCTGATCTAGATCATTGCCTTGAAAGTTTCCATGTCTTCTAATTTAAGCACGATAATGATCAAGAATAACATTAACATCCTTCGCTTCACAAATGCATGTCCACCATGATACATTAGTGCAAACCCCAACTTTATACAATCTCGGTCTTATCAAGAAAACCCTAAAGAGTTTGAATGAATTCATCCAAGCCGTGTATACCCGCATCAAGATCGAATAAAAAAAAATATCAAACCCTAATTTGTCTAGGGTTGATCAGTTAGGCACAACGGATTAAAATGAAAACCCAAATATAATAGTAACAAATTTACCAATGTATTGGCATACCCAAACAGTTAGAGAAGGACGATTATAAGCACATCTTTTATAGCACTGATCTTCAAACGCCCATAAAACTTTTCACACACATTTTCTTGAAATTAGGGTTTTTCTGCGGTTTCTTTAAAACCTTTTGTAGATCCTAGACGAGAGCCACATGGCTTGATACCAATTGTGGAGAACATTTAAGCTCCTATTGTTTTAGAACATGTGATCTAGGATGAATTAATATCAACGGGGATTATTCAAAACGTTGATTCATGTTATTAATACAAGGTTTTTCATCATCATCACCTAAGATACATGACTACTACAAGCCCAATCTTTTACCTGGCAATGGTATAAGACGATAATCAACAGGATATAAGATCCTTGGGGGCATTCTTCACGGCTTTGCTTGTATTCTCTTGTGGGACGTGTAAACCCACACACACAACACATTTTATAGCTTTGGTGCACACATACTCTTTGGCACCCTAAAACTATATGCTTGGACCTCCTTTTATAGTATAAGGAGGTTAAGGTTTACATGGAAAGTAATAAAAGATATTAAATAAGTAAATCATCTAATGTTTATCATGATATCTTTTCATCTTTATCTCTTTCTGACCAAATCTTCATTTTCTCCTACATCTTGTAGAATCCCATAATGACGACTTTGGTCCTTCTTGTTTTCATCTTGTTTCATTCATGTTTTGTCTTATCAACTCAAATATAATTCCCAACAAGAGCGATCTCCGGTCATAGGCTTGGAGTAGTCGGAGTCCAAATACCAGAGAACAATTTGGATGACCTACATTCATCAAGAGAGGAAGATGGAACATTGGAAACTATGGATCCTCAAGATTTACTAGGTTCCTTTTTGTTAGCAGATATAGATTTAATAATCTTAGGTTTGCTGACAGGAACATTAGTTTTAGATTTCTTAGGTTTTTGTGAGTATATCAATGTTACTACAGGCTTAGGTGTATCAGTTTCTAGAGCAATTGGTTTCCGAAGGGGCATTTTAGCAGTTGTGGTAATCCTAGTTAAAGGGCACGCATTTCCTATTATAGTGAAGGTCCGACCAGCAGGTCTCCAAGTGTATCCAATATTTGTGAACACCTTTACTGTTGATTTCTAAACTTTTCTTAACAGATTTAGATTTAGCATGAGCATTCAACTCATTGAAAAATACACTAACACATAATCCATGATGTATCAGAAAGCTTACAACCATTACACTGATCACAATAAATGTTGAATTCGCATTAAGCTTGGAATTCTACACATTTTCAGATCCTTTAGGTTCAGCACAATTTTTATTTTTCAAACTAGATTTAACTGTCCTAGATTGGGCTTCTACTTTATTCTTCTGAGTACTACTTGGTGTTTGCTGAATCTTATCTTTCTTTGTATTGCCTGAAGGCTATGATCTGCTAGCACTAGTAGACGGTTTTACTCCTGTAGAAGACAACATAGGTTTGTTAGAAACTAGGTTTGATGAAGAAGTTGTTTTTGTGTTTGTGTTTCCTGAGGATGTGACGGGCTTAGTGAATCTAACTCTTTTGTCCTTGTTCTTTGGATTCACAACCACTAATTTATCACTTGAAATGTTGATGCTAGGGCAGATTTGTCCGATTATTATTAGCAACTCCTGAATTCATTTGGTATACTTACAAGAAGAGTCCAAGGGATTATTTAGAGGATTTTATGGATTCCTTGTTCAACTACTTCCCTAAGAATCGTAGCTTGTTCCTGAGTATGCTTAAGGTAATAAGAATGAGTTGTCCTATTATTTAACAATTTAGGGGCTATATGTTCCACATTAACTTTAAGCATTTTTGAAGCAACAGGGTGTTTGGTAACAACATTATTAGCTAAATCTTTTCCTTTAAGTTTTCTTAATTCATTCTTGAGAGTTGTAGTGACCAAATCCTTTTCCTAAAGACTTACATTTAAATCAGAGATTTCTCTAGACTTTTGATTGACTTGACTAACTAAAGCATCACATTGTTCTTTTGATCGAGTATGTGTTGGTTTGATCGAGTCATAAAGTTGCTTATAGGTCTGTTTTAAATGTTCATTCTCAGCAATAAGCTTTGACACCTTATGATCCAATTCAATATTTATCGTTTCAATCCCTTCTATATCCTTTTTGACCTTATCCTCATTCATATTTCCACTTAACGATTTAATTATCTCTTTTAACTTCTTTATGACCGTGTCTTTCTCTTGGGACTGAGCTTTCAATTCATTTAATTCAAAATATTGATCAAAATTTAGAGCACTTTGATTTGAAACAGAATTGTCCCTTTGAAAAATTTCCTGATTAAGCTGAGTATCAACTTCTAAAGAAATGCAATGTTTTTCAAGAGTGGTATATCTTCTAAACAATTTATCATAAGTCTCTTTTTCAATGAAATCCTTTTTGTTGAGAAGCTCAGTCTCAAGTTTGAGACACTTTTTACATTCATGCACATTCACAGAAGCATTATCCACAGTAGAATTCATAATTATGTTCACTATATCTTTGTTGATGACTTGTTCCAAGAGTCGTTCGTTTTCATTTAAAACTTGATTCATTTTAACTTCAAACATTTTTGACTCTAAACGATGTTGTTCCACAGCCTGTTCCATTTGATGAAAGACATTTTGGACTTCAGAAAGTTCATCAATTAAATATTGATCGAATGTATTGAATAAGTCCTTCAGTGCTTTTACAAATGGAATTATTTCATCCCTAAAACAAGCTTTTGTATGTTCAAACCCCCACGAGCCCTCAGTGATGGCTGTGGCCGTGGTTCTTTCTTTGACAACCACGTCAAAACCAGCAAGATGGTGTTTAAGTTTCTTCAAACTCGTATTTACCATGCTGACTTTAGGAAGTTCTTTCGGAACCTCAACTTTGGTGGGTCTACAAGAAGGACTAGGATCTGAAGTTGAAAAATTTCCTGTTTAAGTTGAGTGTCAACTTCTAAAGAGATGCAATGTTTGTCAAGAATGGTAAAACTTTTGAACAGTTTATCGTAA
>BQNB010016491.1:0-23489 GCA_026074375.1 Tanacetum coccineum
GAGAGTAATCAATCAATGATTAATCTCAATTTCAGGGGTTATAACAGGATTCAAACAAAAGGGAAGAAGGAATTCAGATCTACAGATGAATTTAAAACACCAGATGAATTTAAAACACCAGATGAATTTGACAAGTATCAATTGGATAATGGTTAAGAAGAAAAAAAAGGCATGTTAGTCAAACCTTGTTAGAAAAGATTTACATATTTTGAGAGGTTTACTTGATCAGACATAATCATGTAAATATAAGCTAATGTCATGTCAATTAAAACCAACTTACATAATACTGCATATAAGTTTATTTTCTATTGCATTTCAAATTACTGCATTACATGCCCTTTTTTACCACATTATAAATGAGACTAATAGAATCACTCTTAAAAAATAAAACAAATATTTAAAAAACTAAAATCATAATAAATCTACTGCATTTCATTCAACTTTTTAGCAAATCACAGATATAATAATTCACATCATATGCACTAGAAAATAAATATTAATTCCCAACAAAGTAAACATTAATGCAGTAGAAAAAGTAGTTTAAAAGTATGGATGTTGAATTCCATTCTTACCTTTTTTCCTTTGAAATCTTCAATTTTAGATTCACACACAATTTCATCATCAAACTCATCCAATTTCTTTTTAACATCTAGATCTTCGTCATCATCATCATCAGAATTTTCATCAGTATCTGTATCCATTTGAATAACCACTTTTGGGAACATCGTTCTTCTTTTACGTGACGTCATCAGATTAGTATCATGTAAAGATTAATCTATTATGTGTTTTAGCTTTTGTTTCCTTCGATTTTGCCAATTGAGCGGTAGATTAGCCCAAACAAAATCGAACTGAAAGCTTATTTTTAGTACAGACTAAATTTAGCCCATAAATCTAATTGAGAGCCCCAAAAAATAATAATATACCCAATTGCAAAATATAAAAATTTAGCCCTTGACATTGTATAGCATTAAGCGAGAATAAGAAATATTAATTTTTATTGTTATTTTTTTAAAAAGAATACACAAAGATTAAATTTTAAAATCAGTGTATACTAAGTGATACTCCATCCGTCTCATATTAAATGTCCATTATTGGCTTTTTAAGTCTTTTTTTTTCAACTTTGACCTTAAATATATTTGTTTGTGTTATATGATACTTGATGAACGTTATACCAATGAAAAATACATTAAAAACTCAATCCATTCATATATTTTGCATCAAGTATTACATAACACAAACAAAAATATTTAAGGTCAAAGCTAAAAAAAAAGACTTAAAAAAGTCAAAGTAGACATTTAATATGGGACAGTGGGAGTATTAAAGTGTTGACTATGTATACTAAATGTATACTATGTATAATGTTAGTAATTTGGGTTTATACTTTGATGTAGTAAATTGTACAAATTTAATGTAATAACATTTACCCTTTTGTGTAGTAAATTCTAAAATTTAATGCAGTAAAATTTATTATGTGAAAGTATTCAAGTACAAGAGAGATATAAAGTGTTGGCATACGTGGAGAAAAAATAATTATTATTTTAAACGAGTATTGATTTTCATGTCTACAAAGGAGTCATAAAATTAGACCTAACTATTCATTCAATGACAAATGTATTATATTTATTGTTTTTCCTTTTTTTTCACCAATCACTTTTTAAAATGAACCAATCAAATTCTTAGATACAAATTTATCGGGGATTAATCGGACAAATAAAAAAAAATCGGCTAAATCAGGAAAAGTAGGCATAAATAGTCCATGTGGTCTGTTTAGTTTAACGAAATATTCTTATAACTTTTTCTTCCGGATCCTCTCTTTATAGTTTTGACCCGTATCTGTTTTGTTCCCTTGAGCAACTTTTTCAAATGAATATGATAATTAACTAGAACTTTAAAGTTCATTGTAATAATAACAAAAACCCCGTCCTATCTTTTCACAAATCCTAGTCATTTTTCATTTTAAAAAAAATCAATATCTTTTAAAAACACCCATCATATCTATTGTGTAAACGATGGTTAAAACAAATCAATCAAATCTTTCATCATCTAGTAAGTTAATAATATTTGTTTTTTGTGTATTATATTCGTTCAAACACCTAATATTTGTTTTTTTTTGTGTTTTTATTGATCTAAATATGATATATTAAGAGTTTGATTGACACTGACAACATGTTTTCTTCTAGATTTGGAACAAAATGTAGAAATAAATGGATATAAAACATGTTTAAGAAAGTTGCATGCAAGGTGTTTGATAAAATGTCTCAACTAGAATTTATTACTGTGATGCACTTGAAATACTAATGCATTAGATGTTAAAAAGTAATGCAGTAGGTTATATATTGTCTGTTATATGAAGTTTTTGTATTTAAATGATGCAGTAGGTTATTGTTTGTGTAATTTAAGGTTACATTAGCTTAGGCTAAATGAGTTTTATGGGCTCGAAAAGATTTTTTTGTGCGTAGATGTTAGTTGTTATAAAGTGATGTAGTAGGTAGATGTTAGTGTTATAAATTTAGATTAGGTTAGGCTAAGTGAGTTTTATTTTCCTAAAATAAATCTGTGTATATTTGAATGATCAATGCAGTTGTTGTAGTGAAGTGATGCAATAAGTAGATGTTAGTTGCATATGAGGTTAAATAAGGTTAGGTGAAATGTGTTTGATTTGTCGAAAATTGTCCATGTGTGTGTTTGAAAGTTTAATGTAGTTCTTGTATTGAACTACAAGAACTAAAGTTAGGTTACATGCATAGCATATTAGTTGTCAAATAGTGTATTTGTGTGTGTTTGTGTGCTATTAATGCAGCTGGTGTTGAGTCTAGGTTAGTTTACGCGCAGAGCATTTTAGTTATCAAAAACTGTATATGAGTTTTTGTGTGCTATTAATTTTTCTAATGTAATAAAGTGTATACGTGTGTGTATTATTCGGACTCTAAAGCAATTTGATGTAAAACAGATATTCGGGACACTTTTTAGTTTTTCCCGTAGAACCAGGAAGAAACAGCGAAAGTGACCGAATTTACACTCGCAAATTTTTAAATACGGGTAGTAACAAAGTGTAACCGACACGCAAATAATTAAATTATTATTTTCTTTATCTCTTTTATTAAATAAAAATATTTCATAAAATATTTTAACGTTTTTTCGACAACGTTATTAAAAAACGCGAATAATCGGGTTAAGATTTATTTCCTTCGGACTAGGTATAATTAGGATATCAATTAAATAACGAACATTTTTATAAATATTATAAAAATATTTATGAAATATTATCAAGTAAATACTCATTTTTGTTGGAAAAAATGATTTGGAAAACAATGGCGCACAGTTTTTTGTCCTGTAGATTATCGTTAAGTCATGCTCAAACGAGGTCTATCCGAACCACCTATTATTTATAAAAGATTACTCAAAAGTTACACTTTAGGTCCCTGGGGAATATTTATAAAATCTACTCTCATTTATCCCACACTTTACACTTTGTTATTTTATAATTTATTGATATATTTATATTTTATAATATATTTATATATATATATATATCTATTATATATATATATAGTATATATCTATATATATTTAATCATATACACTTTTTTTTTACATTTTATAAATATAAAACACACCATACCACCTAACTATATCTCTCTCTCTCTCCCAAAAATATCCGGCCACCCTTCCCGCCGGCCAGCCGCCGCCGGCCACCATGCCGTCGCCACCGAAAAAGTTTTCCGGCGAGTGTTCCGGCCAAAACCAAATGTTATCCTCATGACCCGATCTACCCGATCCCCATATCCACTCGCCGTCCACGCGCTCCATCCTCCTGGCTGCTCCCCACCGCGACAGCCACCATAACACACCCTCATGATCTCATTCACCAACACCGCTTGCCATCATCACTCCGCACATAGATTACGGCAACAGCACATATGTCACCTGGTCATCATCCACGCCACGCCACCAGCACGCACCATCACCACCATCTTCGCGTGGCTCACCCCTCACCACCGCTATTGCACCACACCTGCAAGCTTGGGATGGTTTGCCTTTCGGTAGTAAAACCCCACCAACAGGGGTGTTTGTTTTCAGCGATTAAACACACCCACAAGGTGTGTTGTTTTCGGCGACAGCCCACCACCACCAAGGGTGGTTTTGGTTTCGGTGGTAATAAACCACCACCAACTTATCATCTTAATATTTTCAGTTTGGGTTGGCTGTTGTAACAAGCCCAAAAGGGCGGTGTTTTGTTTGCTGTCGTTTTTGCCCAACAGGGGCGTTTGGTTGTGTTTTACAGCAATTTTAGGAGGTTCTGCGTTTGGTTCTGTGGGTTTTGTTGCCCGAATGAGTGCGTTTGGTTTGCGTATAAAGCCCTCCTAAGGGGCGTTTGTTTCGAGTCTTTTGGCCCCGAATGGCTGGCGTTTGTGTTATTTAATCGTTGCGAGATATTTAGGAAAGTTTAAATACTCCCGAATTAAAATGGTGGTGTAGATTGTTAAACTACTATGGAGTAAGTATTTTATAAATTGTGTTTTAATGTCATTAAGGGTGTTTGGTTACGTTGGACCAGCTGCCCCAAAAGGGGTTGTTTTGGTTGGCTGCTAAGCAAGCACAAATAGGGGTGCGTTTTGGTCATTGTTATAGCTGAATTAAGGATGTGTTTGGTTCAACATGTTTTTGGTAAATTGTTTAGGTCGTTTTGATATATATTGAGGTATTGGCAACATGGATTTTGTTTGAAATAAGGAAACGTGGAGTTTTTGTTAATTTGGAAAACGTCGTATAAACGGCTAAGGTCATGCCGAAAAAATTTCCTAAAAATCCTTATTCTTAGTAAATTTTCCATTTTAAAGTTTATATTAATTTTTAGAAACCCGATTAAAATGGACAATGTTATCTGTTTTTAAGATTTTTAATTGTCGTGATTTTTACAATAATCGGGTACAATTAAGGGAATCTATAATTTTATAAACAAGATGATAGTTTAGTTAAAACGGTATACGATATACTAAATTATAAAATATTATTTTATTATTCAACTATAACTTTTGTTTCAAACTTTAAACGTATTGTAGCATAATTCATAACTTGTTTAAAACGTAATGTTTTCGTTTATGCAAGACAAGTTTTATTTATTTGTAAAGTGAATTTTCAAAAACGGTCGAATTATATTGTTACGCTTATTTTTCATTTACGTTTCTTAAATTATACGTGTAAAGTATTATTATGTTGCGGACTTATTCTTTTGTTTGTTTGTCTTTATTATATGATTCGCCACATGAATTATATAATTGTTTCTTTTTCATATGTAATATATACGGAATATATTACATACTTTGTGTATTCTTTTCGGTGTATTTTATTTAACCACCCACCAAACTCATTCAACTTGAAACCTCAATCCTTTATCAACGTGTTGCGTTGACGTAACCAATTATCGGGGAACCCAAATTCATTATCCTAAGTAGTAGGATATAGCCGTTTAGTAAGCTGCTCTTCTTGGTCGAGTCGTTCCATTCTGTTTATACTATGCTTATTATTTGCATTTCTGTCGAGTTCTTCTCGCAACCTCAAGTGGAGTTCATAGCCCCCCCTTTTCTCCTTTATTGGTTTTCTTAAATTCTTTTTGGGGTGAGAATGAATGAGTATACATGCTTGTTTTTACCACGAAATAATTATTGGTTACTACTACATAAGCGTTAGATGAATGTTTTTTACTAAAGCTTCTTGGCTTATTACCACGTGATTTCTAATACATGGTTTGATACATGCTATGTTTAACGATAATCTATCGGTTACTTTCAACATATGCGTTACCTGAATGTTTTTACTAAAGCTTTTGCTTGCCTTACAATTGATTTCTATACATTTGTTTGATACATGCTTGTTTTTAAATGGACACAAGAGTCTTTATGGTATGCTGGTATCCCAAATTTGAGTCAATTGATAAGTTGTTACTGCAAAAAAGACCCCACATCATTGAAACTGTTAATTGCCTATAATGGGTGACCGCTAGTACAAGTAAATAGATTATTCGGTTTGACAGCCTGTCCGGGGGTATGGAATCGAATCTTTCGAGCACCACATTCAACGGACTAATTTGTTATTTAGAATTTAGTATAAGGCAAATAGATACTACTTCAGGGGCAAACAAGAATGCATATGTATATGTGTTAACGTCTCAAGGTTCTGTGTCATGAGATCAATGCAATCAGATGAATTGATACATTGTCTTCGTTTGCAATGTATTCTGGTGAATATACTTTGATATACTGTCGCGGCTAATCTTAAACCTTGTGGTCCAATATTGAACATTACTGATTTATTGAAACCATGACTGGGATTTCGATATCAATTCTTCTCAATGTTTTTATGTTACGCTACTTTTCTTACAGAAATATTTCTTGGATAACTATTTCAAATACTGGCTTTTATTAAACCTAATGAATTCCCCCACCAACATTATTGTTGACGTTTTTTTTGCATGTATTTTCTCAGGTTATTATATTGTCTGCTGGAGGCAATTGGGTGCATTTAAGTCGCGTGGATATTCAAAAATTTAAAGGACTCGTTTTTTCACATTCGATAAATATTGTTCCTTAGATAGACAAAATGAGTCCACGATTGAAATCTGGGTAATCTTGTTAAATCATACATTATTGGGACCTAAATGTCTCTGATTTATTTTCATATCGAATGTTGTATTTTATCAAACGTCCCTTTGAGGTCGTTTACTGTAACTTTGTACTTATATATATGATAGTAGGCACCCCAAAGGGTATTCCGTGCGTTGTGATTTTATGGGTGGTGTTACAGAGTGGTATTGAGCATCGTTTTATAGCGAACTTGGTTGTCTTCAAACGCTAGAATATAAAACCGTTTTTTCGAAAAATTTTATGGAGTCTTTCACCATTGTCCGATATCCATGCGCGCTTGCTCCAGGTAACTTATATGCTCTCTTTTGCAGCCCTATTGATGTTACATTAATAATTAGTATATAATTACCTGGTTTTGATTTCACGCCTCTCACGTCTTTTTATGAGTATTAAAGTACTTATATCGGTCAATTATATAAATATTGAACACTTCGATTTTCGCGTACTTCCTCTGGTTTCTACATTACTCCCTGGTTGTGCCGCAATAATGGTATTATATATGTTATACCTATATCTGTGGGCTTTTTTTCTTTTGATCTCTTTCGATTAACTTCGAAATTTTCTGGCTTTCTTTATCTCTCTTTCGATAATATCAAAATTCGAACATAGTTTTTCATTCCCCACTGATAAATTTAACATCTGGTCGTTGTTTTGATTCGTTGTTTTTGTGCGGGATACTTAAGTAGGATGAAGTTATAATCTTATTATTGAAATGATTTAGGACGCGTCTTCATTTGAATTAGGAAATATAAAGTACCGAACCATTAGTTTATAAAATTCTTACTTTTAAGGATTGGGACGCCTCTTTTTGTAAGTGACAATATTATAAATGAGTGGGCATATGTGTAGTCGACATAGCGTGTGTCGTACTCCGTTAATTTATGACTCATGAACCGTGGGCTATGTAATTTCAGTTTGGACTCGCTGATTTGTTATATGGATTTTTCAGAATGTGTATCGACCGCCGCGAACTTGATGAGCTAATATTAATGAACCATTAACCGCTTCCAAGAATTTTACGACTTTAATTGTTAAATTTTCGTTCCAATGAGCTTTTTTTCGAAGTTATGTATCCAATCCTTCCATTTGAAGATTCTCTCAATACATTGATTCATTCGCTCATAGCGATTGCCATTATATCCTATGCTTTGACCTTCTGCTCACTCAAATGTCGTTGGAACCTCGCGCGACCTAGGGATATCCACTATTCTAATCCACGTAGTAAATCCAGGAGAGGACGAAATAAACAAATTGAGCCTCGGGTCGGCGCTCTCTTAAGGTGGGAAAAGACTTATAACAACCGTCAATGTTCGGAACCATATTTATATAATAAATATATTTATTATTACATGTTGTTGTTTTTAATCATTTAATTTAATTATTGATTCGAATAACGAAAAAAATGAAATAATTTAACCATAGTTATTTCAAAAACGAACCACTAAATCACGTTTTCATTATTCGAACTCTAAAGCAATTTGAGGTAAAACGATATTTCAGACAACTTTTTAGTTTTTGCTCCGAGACCAGAAGAGAATGGACAGAAAAGTGACCGAATTACCACTCGCAAAAATTTTTAGAAACGAGAACAAAGGGTTACGACACGAAAAATAATTAAAATTACTATTTATTTTATCTTTTATTAAATAAAAAATATTTAATAAAACTATTTAACGTTTTATGTTCGTAAAGTTTATAAAAAACAGGAATAATCGGGTTAAGTATATTTCCTTTCGGACTAGGTTATATTAGGATACTCCGGATTATATATGCGAACATTATTTTATAATATTATAAAAATATGTATGAATTATTATCATGTGTAACTACTCATTTTTGTTGGAAAAATGATTTGGAAAAACAAATGGGCAAGTTTCGTGCGTTGATTCATCGTTAAGTTGCTCAAAGTGTCCCGACACTAATTATATAATGTTATACTCAAAAGTTACACTTTATGTCCTGTGGGAATAGTTATATATATCTCACCCTCATTTATACCCCCCACTTCTACACGTTCTTTGTTTAAACTTTATATGATATATATATATTAGTAAATTATAAATAATCAATACACTTTTTTTTTCATTTTTATAAATATAAATAGCACACACCTACACTATATCTCTACTCTCTCTCCCAAAATAGTCCGCGCAACCTTCTTCCCGGCCATGCCGCGGGAAAAGTTTTTCAGGCTGTTGTGTTCCGGCCGAAACCAAATGTTATCCTCAATTGGAACCCGATTTACCTGATCCCCATATCACTCGCCGCAACGCGCCTCTCACCTCATACGGGCTGCTCCCGGCCACGCAGCCAACCATAACTTACCACCCTATGGTCATCACCAACACCGCTGCCATCCTCACAAACATATTCCGGCCAACAAGCCATACTGTCACCCATCTTCATCCCACGCCACGCGACAGCACGTCACCATCACATCCCGTTCGCTAGCCACCCTCACTCACGCTATGCCCACCTCCAAAGATGGGTGGTTTTGCATTTCTCATGGTAGTAAATACATCCTTCCAATAGGGGTGTTGTTCTTTTCTGGCGGTTACACACACACAACATAAGGGGTGTTAGTTTTCGGGACAGCCCCACCACCACCTAAAGGGTGGTTGTTGGTTTCGGTGGTATAAACACCACCACTTTCATTTATAATTTACAAGTTTTGGTTGGTGTGTAACAGCCAAAAGGGGGGTGTTTGTATTGTGCTGTGTTTTCTGCCCAACATGGGCGTGTATGGCATGGCTGTTTTACAGCCATTTTAGGGGTTTTGCATTGCGTTTGGTTATGTGGGTTGTGTTGTTGGCCCCGGATTTATGGGTGTGCGTTTTGGTTCTGCGTATAACCATAACCCCTAAGGGCGTTTGTGTTTCTACGTCTTGATGGCCCGAATGGGTGGTTTGTTTATTTAATCCGTTGCGGAGATTTAGAAGTTTAAAATACCAGAATTAATTATGTTGTAGATTGGTTAAATATATATAGGTATTAAGTATTTTTATATTTTGTGTTTTAAAGTATTGTAGAGTGGGTGTTTGTTTCGTTGGACTAACAGCCCCCAGACAGTGGGTGGTTTGGTGGGCTGTTATAGCAGCACATCAGGGTGGTTTGGTTCATTGTTAATATCTAATAAGGGTGTGTTTGGTTACATGTTTTGGTAAATTGTTTAAACCCCCCCCCCCCCCCCCCCCCCCCCCCCCCCCCCCCCCCCCCCCCACCCCCGCAAAAAAAAAACACATTTTTTTTTTTAACAACAATTTTTTTTTTTTTTTTTTAACAAAAACAAATTATTTTTAAAAAAAAAAATTTTTTTTTTTATTTTTTTTTTTTAAAAAAAAAACATAAAAAAAAAATAATTTTTTGTGTTTTTTTTTAATTTTTTTTTTTTTTAAAAATAAAAAACAAAAAAAAAAGTTTTTAAAAAAATTTTTTAAAAAAAAAAAAAACATTTTTT
Organism: Tanacetum coccineum; assembly: GCA_026074375.1. Classification (NCBI taxonomy): domain Eukaryota; kingdom Viridiplantae; phylum Streptophyta; class Magnoliopsida; order Asterales; family Asteraceae; genus Tanacetum; species Tanacetum coccineum. The sequence continues at coordinate 10,102 of BQNB010016491.1, forward strand.
TTTTTTTTTAAAAAATTTAAGAAGAAAAATAAAAAAAAAAAAAAAAAAAAAAATTTATTATAAAAAAAAAAAATTTTTTTTTTTTCTTTTTTCTTTTTAAAAATTAAAAAAAAAAAAAAAAAAAAAAAAAAAAAAAACAAAAAAAAAAAAAAAAATTTTTAAAAAAAAAATAAAAAAAATTTAAAGAAAGATTTTTTTTTTTTTTTTCAAAGAAAAAAAAAAAATAAAATTTTTTTAAATGTTCGTTTGAGGATATTATTGAGGTATTTGCAACATGGATTTGTTTTGAAAATGGCAAAAAAAAGGTTTGTGATTGTTTGTATAATATGGAACACGTCGTAATAAAGGCAAGGTCATGCCGAAAATTTCTAAGATCTTATATAGTAAATTTTCATTCAAAGTTTTTATTATTTTAGAAAACCCGATAAAAGGACAAAGTTATATAGTTTTTAAGATTTTTAAATTGTGATTTTACAATTAATCGGTAATTTAACGAAACTATACTTTTATAAGACAAGATGTACTTGGTTTAGTTAAAACGGTTATTAACGAAATACTAAATTATTAAAATATTTATTTTATAATTCTCCAAACATTAAACTATTGTAACAAACTTTAAAACCGTCTTTGGAGCAAATTTCATACTTTTAAAACGTCGTTGTTTACGTTTATGCAAGAATCAGTTATATGTATTTGTAAAGTGAATTTCGGGAAAAAGACGTTGGTCGAATTATATTTGTTACGATTATTTTTTCCTTTTCGTTTTGTCTTAAGATAAATACGCTGTGAACAAGTATTCTATGTTGCGACTATTTTCTTTGTTGGTTTGGTCTTTTATTATATGATTTCTCACTTGAATTCGATAATTGTTTCTTTTATATGTAATTATATACTGGCAATATATTTCATAATGTTGGTGTATTGTCTTTCTCGGGTGTATTTTATTTAACCACCCACCAAACTCATTCAACTTGAAACCTCAATCCTTTATCAACATGTTGCGTTGACGTAACCAAGTATCGGGGAACCCAAATTCATTATCCTAAGTAGTAGGATATAGCCGTTAAATTAAGCTGCATCTTCTTGGTCGAGTCGTTCCATTCTCCGTTATAATGTGTGATTATCCCTCCTTCACGTGTGCAATTGTCTGTAGTCTCTGCAACATCAAGGTGAGTTCATAGCCCCACCTTTTCTCTTTTAATGGTTTTCTTAACTTATTTTTTGAAGGGTGAGTAGTTTGCATGGCTTGTTTTTTCCGAATATACTTATTTGGTCTACTATCATAGCGTTACCAGAATGTTTTTACTAAAGTTTTGCTTATTTATCTGACCACGTGATTTTTTCTAAATAATGTTTGGCATACATGTTGTTTTACCGAATACTTTTCGGTTACTCCTACATAAGCGATATCATGAATGTTTGTACTAAAGCTTTTGCTTGCCTACACTATTGATATCTAATACTTGTTTGATACATGCTTGTTTTATAAACTGGGACACACGAAACTTTATGTCAATAGTCGAACCAAATATGAGGTCAATGGTCAATGAGTAGTTATTGCCAAAAGGAGCCCACATCATGAACTGTTAATTGCTTTTAATGGGTGACCGCTAGTACAAGTAAATAGATCTGTTCGTGTCTCTCGTTTTGTCTGCCCTGTCCCGGGGAGTATGATATCATTCTTTCGGAGCACTCAGTCAACGGACAATTTGTATTTAGAATTTAGGTATAAGGCAATAATACCTACTACTTCAGGGGCAAACAAGAATGCATATGATATGTGTTAACGTCAAGGTTTCGGTGTCATGAGCTCAATGCAATCAAGATGAATTGATACATTGTATTCGTTGCAATGTATTCTGTTGAATTATACTTTGAAATACTGTCGCTGGCTGATCTTAAACCTTGTGGTCCACTATTGCACCATTACCTGATTTATGAAATCAATTACTTGGGATTCGTAACTATTCTTTTCTAAATGTTGTAACGCTACTTTTATACAGAAATTATTTCTTGAATATTTCATTACTTGCGTTTTACTTAACTATGAATTCACAATCATTATTGTTGAAGTTTTTGTGTATTTTCTCGGGTTATCATTAGTTGCTCGCTGAGAATTGGGGGGAGTGATTTGAGTACGCTAGTGGATATCAATAAAACTTTAAGGGACTCGGTTTTTCTTCACATTCGATAAACTATTTTTCCTTAGATAGAAAATGAGTCACGATTGAATCTGGTAAATCTTGTTGAAATCATAATATTATTGGGACGTCTAAATTTACTCTGATTATTTAAATACGAATTGTGATTTTTTATTCCAACGTCCGCTCCTTTTGTGGTCGTTACTGTAACTTGTTGACTTTATACTCTGATGTGCACTCCCAAAGTGTATGGCCGCCGCTGGCGTTGTGATTTTAATGGGGGTGTTACAGTGTGTAGATGGTGAATCAGTCACTCGTTTTTATAGCGAACTAGGTTGGCGTTTCAAAACGCCTATTCTAAGCTATAGCCGGTTTTTGAAATATTGTTGAAGAGTATTATCACCATGGTCAAGAGTTATTCCATGCTGCACGTTGCTCCCTGGTAACCTTATATGCTCCTCTTTGCAATCCTATTGTTGTTACTTATAATTTCGTATATAATATTGGTGTTATGTTTCAACCGCTCTCATCGTCTATCCTTATGACGTAGTACATATTACCTTATATCGCGGTCAATTAATTATATATATTCGACCACTTCGATATTTTCCGCGTACTTCCTGGTTTTCATTATCTCCTGGTGCGTTCTAATTCTGGGTATTATATATAAGTTTATACCGATACATTGTGGGTATTTTCTTTTGATCTTACGATTAACTTGAACTTTTCATGGCTTTACTTTATTCTCTTTCGATTATTTCAAAATTCGACATCGTTGTCCAATCCCCTGATATTAATTTGTAACATCTGGTCTTGTTTTGATATCGTGTTTTTGTGCCGGCGGCGATATACTTAAGTAGGATGATTTATAATCATCTTATTGAAATGAATTAGGACGCTTCTTTATTTGAATAAGGAAATTATAAATTACCGAACCATAAGTTTATAAATTCTTACTTATAGGATTGGGGAACCCGCCCCCCTCTTTTTGTAAGTGGACAAATTATAAATGGTGGGCTTTGGTGTATTGACATAGCGGTTCGTTGGTGTTCGTCCGTATGAATAACATTCCTTGGTGCTATGAATTGCCTTTTGACTCGTAATTTGTTATATGGATTTTTCCGAATGTGTATCGACCGCCGCGAACTTGATGAGCTAATAGTAATGAACCATTAACCGCTTCCAAGAATTTACGACTTGTTAAATTCTTCGTTCCAATGGCTTTTTTTCGAGTCATGTATTCCATCCTTCCATTTGAAGATTTCCAATACATTTGATTCATTTGCTCATATCGATTGCATATATCCTATGCTTTGACCTTTGTTCACTCAAAATTTTCGTGGTAACCTCGACGAATGGACTAGGTATATCCACTCATCTATTCCCTAGGTAAACCAAGGACGAATATATAACACAATTGAGCATGGGTCGGCGCTCTTTTATGGTGGGAAGCCTATAACAACGTCTATTTTCGGAACAATTTAAATAATTAAATCATATTTTATTATTACATGGTGTTGTTTATACATTAATTTTAAATTATTGATTCGAAAACGAAAACATGAAAATAATTTAACTCATAGAATTTATCTAAAACGACACCACCTAAATCGCGTGTCATTATTCGAACTCCTAAGCTCAATTTGATGTTAAAGCGATATTTAAGACAACTTTTTAGTTTGCGCCCGATGCCCAGCAAAAGGACAAAAAGTGACCGAATTATCACTCGCAAAATTTTTATGAAACTGGAGAAACAACGTGTACCGACACGAAAATAATTAAATTATATTTAATTATCACTTTTATTAAATAAAAATATTTAATAAACTATTTAACGTTTATTTCGAAACGTTTATAAAAAACGCGAATAATCGGGTTAAGATTTATTTCCTTTCGGCTAGGTATTAATTTAGGATATCAATTAACTAAGAGACATTTTGTTATAAATTTATTAATAATATTTATGGCTATTTTATCATGAATAAATACTCAATTTTTGTGTTTGGAAAAAATGATTTTGGAAAACAATGGCGCAAGTTCGACGCGTTGATTCTATCCGTTTATGTCGCTTCAAAACGAGTCCCGAACCACTATTTTATAAAAGATTACTCAAAAGTTACACTTTAGGTCCCTGGGGAATATTTATAAAATCTACCCTCATTTATCCCACACTTTACACTTTTATTTTATAACTTTATATATATATATATAAATATAAAAATCATACACTTTTTTTTTCATTTTATAAATATAAAACACACACCACCACTATATCTCTCTCTCTCTCTCTCCCAAAAATATCCGGCCACCCTTCCCGCCGGCCAGCCGCCGCCGGCCACCATGCCTCGCCGCCGAAAGTTTTCCGGCGAGTGTTCCGGACTCGAAAAAAAAAATGTTATCTCTCATGACCCGATCTACCTGTTCCCCATATCTAACTGCGCCACCGCCTCACCTCTCGTAGGACGGCCTCACCCTCCGTTAGCCCTACCATAAACGTCCACCCTCCATGATCATCACCAACACCGCTTTTGCCTCCTTCACCACTCATATCCGGCAAAGCCACTGTCACATCATCATCCCACGTCCTCGCACCAGCCGGTCACCATCACCACCATCCTCGAGGCACCTCTCCACCGCATATGCACCACCACCGACTAGGTGGGGTGGTTTGCTTTCGGTAGTTAAACCCACCAATAGGGTGTTTGTTTTTTCGGCGGTTAAAAACACACCACATAAGGGTGTTATTTTTCGGCGCATCAGCCCACCACCACCAAGGGTGGTTTTGGTTTCGGTGGTAATAAACCACCACCACTTCATCTTATAATTTCAAGTTTGGTTGGCTGTGTAACAGCCCAAAAGGCGGTGTTAGTTTGCTGTGTTTTCGGCCCAACATGGGCGTTTGGAGGCTGTTTTACTGCCATTTAAGGGTACTGCGTTTGGTTCTGTGCGGGTTGTGTTGGCCCGGAATGGGTTACGTTTGGTTTGCGTTTCATAACAGCCTAAGGGAGTTTTTGGTTTCTGGCGGTCTTATGGCCCCGAATGGGTGCGTTTGTTTTATTTAATCGTTGCGAGATTTAGAAAGTTTAAAACCCGAATTAAATGGTGGTGTAGATTGGTTAAATAAATATGGTATTAAGTATTTTTATATTGTGTTTTAAAGTCATTAAGGGGTGTTTGTTTCGTTGGACAGCAGCCCCAAACAAGGGTGTTTGGTTGGCTGTATAGCAGCCACATAGGGTGCGTTTGGTTCATTGTTAATAGCTAATAAGGGTGTGTTTGGTTACACATGTTTTTGGTAAATTGTTTAAGTTCGTTTAGATATATATTGAGGTATTTGCAACATGGATTTGTTTTGAAAATGGGAAAAACGTTGAGTTTTGTTAATATGGAAAACGTCGTATAAACGGCAAGGTCATGCCGAAATTTCTAAAAATCCTTATACTTAGTAAATTTTCATTAAAGTTTATATTATTTTAGAAACCCGATAAAATGACAAAGTTATATAGTTTTTAAGATTTTTAAATTGTGATTTTACAATAAATCGGTAAATAAACGAAACTATACTTTTATAAACAAGATAACTAGTTTAGTTAAAACGCGTAACGAAATACTAAAATTATAAGAATATTATTTTTATATTCCCACTATAACTATTGTACAAACTTTAAAAACGTCATTTAGCAAATTCATAACTTTAAAACGTGTGTTTATTTTCGCAAGAACGTTTTGATTGTATTATAGGAAAACGTGATTTTCGGAATAAACGTCGTGATTTATATTGTAGATTATTTTTCTTGTGTTTCTTAAATTATACGTGTAAAGTATTATATGTTGCGACTTATTCTTTTGTTGTTTGTCTTTATTATATGATTCGCCACATGAATTATATAATTGTTTCTTTTCATATGTAATATATGCGGAATATATTACATACTTTGTGTATTCTTTTCGGTGTATTTTATTTAACCACCCACCAAACTCATTCAACTTGAAACCTCAATCCTTTATAACGTGTTGCGGTTGTGACGTACCATTTATCGGGGGGAAGGAACTCAAATTCATTATCCTAATGTGTGAGAGTTACGCGTTAAATTAAGCTGCATCTTCTTGGTCGAGCTGTTCCTCTTTTTACGTTATGCTGTGATTTTTATTTTTAGCATTTCAGTAGTCTCTCTGCAAACATCAAGGTGAGTTCATAGCCCACCTTTTCTCCTTTAATGGTTTTCTTAAATTATTTTTTTTGGGGTGAGAATACATGCTTGTTTTACCGAATAATTCTTGGTGACTATGCATAAGCGTTTACATGAATGTTTTTGATAAGCTTTTGCCTTATCTACCTCGTGATTTTAATACATGTTGTACCCCCATTTGGGGGCCTCCCTTTGTTTTTACCCGAATAACTTATCGGTACTACTAAGATGCGTTACATGAATGTTTTTACTAAAGCTTTTGCTTGCCTACCACATGATTTCTAATAATTGTTTTCGATACATGCTTTGTTTTAATAAACTGGGACACAGTGTAGAAACTTTAGGGTATGCTGGACCCATTATGAGGTTCAATTGCCATGAGTTGTTATTGCCTAAAAGACCCACTTCATGAAACTATAATTGCCTATAATGGGTGAGCGTTTCAGTACATAGTAATAATAGATCTATTGGGTTTGACGAGCCTGTCCGGGGGTAATGAATCGAATCCTTTCGCAAGCACCCGAGTCAACGGACAATTTGTATTAGATTTAGGTATAGGCAATAATACTAGACTTCAGGGGCAAAAGAGAATGCATTATGATATGTGTTAATGTCCGGTTTCGGTGTCATGAGCTCCAATGCAATCAAGTTGAGATTGATCCATTGTATTCGTTGCAATGTATTTGTGAATTTATACTTTGAAATACTTGGTCGTGGCTAATCTTAAACCTTGTTGTCCCACTATATTTGAACTATACCTGATTATTGAAATACATTGTACTTGGATTTCACGATAAATCAAATTCTATCTAAATGTTGTAACGCTACTTTTCTTACAGAAATTTTCTTTGAAACTATTTCAATACTGCTTTTACTTAAACCTGCTGAATTCACCAACATTATTTGTTGACCCCTTTTTTGGCATGTATTTTCTCGGTTATTATATTGCTAGCTGAGCTATTGGGAGCATTTGGGAGTCTGCGTGGATATCAAAAAACTTAAAGGATCGGTTTTTTTTCACATTCGGATAACTATTTTTCCTTAGATTAGTACAAAAGAGTCTACGATTGAAATCTGGTAATCTTGTTTAAACTCATAAATATTGGGAAACTAAATGTACTTTGTATTTTTTAAATCGAATGGACATTTTATTAAAACGTCACTTTTGAGGTCGTTTATGTTAATTATACTTACTTATACTATGAAGGGCATCCAAAGTGGTATTCCGCTGCTCGTTTGTGATTTTCATGGAGGTGTTACGAGTTAAAGTTAGGTTACGTGCAGAGCATATTAGTTGTCGAAAAGTGTATTTATGTGTGTTTGTGTTGTTGTTGTTGTTGTTTTGGTTTATTGGTTGCAGTACCACTGTCTGATGCATCTTCATGGTATGATGCTTCATCATCACTAAGATGTTGAGAGTAATCATCATTAGCAGGTTGAGACATTTTTCTAGATCTGAAAGTGATTGTTTGTGTTCTTGTGATTCTTCTTATTCAGAGTCCCTCTAGAGGCTCTGATACCACTTGTAGGTCCAAAGTCTTGGATCTGATTAGCCTTTTGTAAGCCAATAGCTAACTTGAATAAATCCAAATCAACTATAAGAGAGACAAAGACTATGAATACTATGTGTTAATGCGGAATCTTAACACAAGTACTAAGAAGAATAATTGTAAAACTAACTTCGTATATTTCTATTGATTTCTATTAGGTTTGGATACCCAAACACTATGCCGTAGGGTTCCTTTTATACACCAAGGAAACCCTAAAAGGCTTTACAAAATGTGTGAAAGGATAATGCATATCCTTTCCTAAGATATCTCCTAAGATATCTCTAAGATAACTATTATAACTATTCTGTTACATAAACAGACTTAACTAGATAAGGCCAGTACTAACTATAGTACTGCCAGACTTAACTTAGTATTGGCAGACTTAACTATGTCTACCAGACTTAACTCTATAACTACCAGACTTAAGTCTGTTTACAATAATTCCTAACATTTATGTAGATGATTTAGGTTAAAATTGATCAACTTAGTTGCTGTTGATGAATATATATTTGATGTAATAGAAACTCAAATGAGATGCAGTAGGTTATTCATTTGGTGTTCATATAGGTGGATTAGGTTAAATTTCACTAAGTGAGATGCCTTTTTTGCGAAAATTGAATATTTTTTGCTGAATATGTGTTTGATTTACTAAAATCTTAACTGAAACGTAATTTAATGTAGTAGAAATGCAATGCATTAGAATAAAAAAATTAATGTAATGCATTATTTGTTTATATGTCGTGTTTTTTCACTTGTATGATTTGATGTTATTGATCTGTAAATTCAGGTATTGAAAGTATTGCTGATCATACCAGTACTAAAAAGAAAATTTTTGGTAAAAAGTCTATTGTTGAACAGCATCCAATTTCTATTGATGAATATAACGATTCAGAATCTGATTCTGAATATACTAGAATTATAAAGAAAACGAAGGTTAAAAGGACTACAGTAGAAGAAGAATCTGTAGAATCAAAAAGAAAAAATATAGGGAAAACGATGACTGATGTAAAAAAGAAGAATAAAAAATTTGATGATGTTGAAGAATCAGAATCTGATATGGATTCAACACAAGTAAAAAGAAAAAATATGGGTAAAATGATTTTTATTAAGATATATTCCAAAACTGATGAAGAAAGTTGTCCAGTTGAAAAGAAAGAAAAAATAAAAATGGTTTTGACTGAGAAGTATTTGAAGAAGAAAGGTAAATTGGTTGCTGAAGATTCTAAAATAACAAAGAAGGATTTAAGAAAGAAAGGGAAAATGGTTGTTCCAATAGATGAAGATGAGGAACTAACAAATGAAGATGATAGAGAATATTTCAAGTCAAAAAAATTTCAGGTATGAGAGGCAATTCAAGCACACACTATTTTACTATTACATATGCAATAAGGTTTATTTTCTATTGTATTACTTAGAATTTTCGAATGCATTAAATATTTATTTACTAATACATTAAAATTTATTTCCTAGTGCATTACAGATTTATTTTTAGTGCATTAAAGCTTTATTTGCTAATGCATTAATTTTTTTTAGTGCATTAATGTTTATTTCCTACTGCTCTAAAGATTACTTTCTAGAGCATTAAAGTCTATTTTACTAAATGCATGTATTGAAGAATAGTTTAATACAAAGTTTGTCAAAAGGAAATATGTTATTGAACGAAATTGATCACAAGCTAGATAAAGCATCGGTTTTAAACCCTAAGGACGATCAGTTAAAGAAAATAATTAAAAAGAGAAACAATTTATTCTTTAAATCTTATATTGGTGGAAAAAAAGATGACAGATATAGCATTGATGCAAAGGTTGATTTTAAATCAAAAGATGGGGGAAGTGAAGATGATATTTGGGTTGATAATGGAAAATCTATTGTTCCCTTTGATGATTCTTATTTATTGAATTCAGATTCTTCGTTACTTGAAACACAATCAGATGAAAATAATACACAAAGCGTGGATATGCAGTTTGATGAAATAACTGTTCAAGATGATGTTGACAAAAAAACCGGTGAAAGAAAGAAGATTCAATGTGATAAAGGTTACATTAATGAAGATTTAGGCTTTAATTTTTTATCAACTGGGTTAGAAGAAATCGAATATTTGATTCCTGGATATGAAAAGGGTCTATCAAATAACAAAATAATAAAGTTAAATACTTTTGAACTTCTTTGTATGATAGATAAGCAATTGGAGAATGATATTGATGTTGAACCAAGCAATAATGGTATTGAGTTGGTGAACGATTTAACTCAAATTCTTTCACCCAAAGTTGATATATTAGATATGCAGATAGGGCTTCCTGGTGATGTACAAAATGATGGAGAAAATTCTATAGAATCAAAATGCTTCTATGGTATCAAGCTAAATGATGTTGATTCAAACAGAAAGGAATATGGTATACAACAACTAGCTACAAAGTCACAAGAAAAAATACAACCACCTAAGAATGTGACGTTTTATGAAAGGAAAGTGACATCACAAAAAGTAGCTGAATTCATATGGTGTGCCTGTAATGATGGAAGGTATATTTAATTTCAAATAATTAACATATCAAATTTTGTTTGTACTGCAACAACTGGTTATGTGTGTTGATACTTTTATTCCATCATCAGTAAACTTCTAATGCAACAAAACCTTATGTTCATCTTAACGTATAGTGATATTGTTTTCAAAAGTAAAGACATGCGAGTGCGGTTGGGAATTTTTGAAAGTCTTTTTCCGAATGTTGAAGTTGCTTCAGGTATACTCGATGTATGGAGCCTTGTACTAAACCATGAAGAGAAATACAGGGAGAAGAATTCAGGTGGTGGTAATATATATTGTTGTTCTGGAATGCTGGTGAGTGTCTGTTATATTTTATATACATTATTGTTAACTGTATGTTTTTTATAATTTTAATGCAGTTAACATTAAGTTGTAATCCAGTAAGAAATAGTACATGTAAAACCAAAATAACTATAATGCATTAAACATATAATTGTAATTCAGTAAGATATCATACATCTAAACCCAATGTTATATGCTGCATTATATATTATCTTGCAGTGGAGTATAACTATGATGCACTAGCATGATAATCCATTACATTATTAGTTAAATGCAGTGGAGTATATGTAACACCCCCAAAAATCACTTACAACGCAGCGGAATACCAAATGGGGTGTTACTTCGTAATACACAGCAATAGTGTGTCAGGACATATAAACAATGGTGTTTGCATTTTATCAGTTTATATCTAAAAACAATTCTATTGTTTTTAAAACAGAGTGAACATTTGATTGAAAGTGGAGCAGATTTAATTAGGAGAAGAAGCATTTTTGAATCAAATATAACCGTTGTTTTGTCACAGTCACCGTACAAGAGTTTTCATGAAGTTGATTTGTTAAGTAAAATACACATATTATTATGAATTTAAGTAATATTTATATGCTTTTTTTTGCTTAATTGAATGATTCAATTATGTGCTTAAAATTTCTACAAGTTTTCTTCCCTATGATAACAACAAAAAGATCACATCATTTCTATCTCATACAAGGTTATAAATAGCGTAAGGCGTGGCGTGGCGGCATGGCCACGCCTCAAGCCTTAGGAGCCTTTGTGAAGCCATGGCATTTGTCAAGGCGTGACTAAAGCAGCAAATCAATATTTATAGATTTATGTAATAATATCATATTTCATACACATATCAAGTTTACAAAATGTGCTATGCATAAGTGTTTACAAAAGGTGACATGCATAAGGAATAAAGTGAAAAAACGCAAAATGATATGACGAATTGATCAATTTCCATATGAACTATTAAATACTTACCGATGGATGGTGATGGTTGGACGGTGGACGGTGTAGGAGGGACGAGGGAAACGGTGGTGTCGTAGTTCTAAGTTGCAGGTTATATCATATATCTCGTGGTTCCTTGTTGGTTTTTTACTAAAAAACTTATCACCTAAATGGCTAAATAGTAAATACTAATTAAGTAATTAATCGTTATAACATATACGAGTGGTTGTAGATCATAGACTTGTAAACGTCATACACTCAGTAAGTAATTAGTAGTCAAAATTGATTTAGAACAAATATTACTAGGCCCAAAAGTGAAATAGTCCAAATACAAAATAGCCCAAAATATTTTTAAGTGCTTCTAAAAATGGCGCCACGCCTTGCAATATGGCGCGCCTTTTCCCGCCTTTTCACGCCTTGACCCACGCTATGCCCAGAGCCAATGCCAAGGCCCATTTCGTAACGGCGAGGCTACGCCTCACGCCTTGGCGACGCCTTTGCGGCGCCAAGGCGCGCCTTTTAGAACACTGATCTCATATGCTTTAATATGAAGACTGCTAAAATCAACATCATTGACAATCTTGATAATGATGTTGACGATATAAGTGTAAGATATGGTGAATTGCCAATTTATCTGGTAAGTATTTTTTAAAATATATTTAATGGTTAATTTTAATGTTGCAGTTGATTTTTTTTTCATCATATAACCCATTTGTATTTTATTAACTTTTTAACCCATAAATATTTCTTAATCTTTGACAAATTTTAGTTCTAAACTATTATGCTGCAGTGAAGTATAAGAATATTGCAAAAGAATTAACCTCCACTACAATACCAGTTAAAATCAATTAGATTCAGGGGAGTATATATATGATTCAGTAGCATTTTACTCTATGATTAAAAGATGGTGGTTATTGTGATTAGCTTTTCAAACTCATTAATTAAACTTTTAAAAACAACATTGATTTATAACTAATGCATGTCTTATGATTTTTCATAGATTCACACATTTCTTGATTACATGGGAAGAATCAATCATCCAAAATTTCTTAATTTCAAAATGAACAGACAAAGAATACTAAAGATGCATTGGAGATCAGTATACAATAGTATTGATTGTGGTATTTTTGTGATGAGACATATGGAAACATATGTGGGTAATGGTATTTTTTGAACGAATTCAAGAAAGAAGGACAAGGCCAGGAATTACAACTAAGGATCCTCCGCATCAAGTACCTAACAAAGATTATTATGCTTAGTATTAATGAAAGAAGGGCAAAAGTTATGAAACAAGCAGATGAATACACGAAGACACAAACAAAGAGTTCAAGAATTATAAATGATGAAAAGTTACTTGTTTCTGATAATTTGTTGGAAACAATTCGTGTACATGTAAGTAAGATTTTAGATGTTGAAAAAACTAAAATTTAAGATGAAAAATTACAAATATGTATTGGATGTGATTTACTTAATTATTGTATGGAACTTTTGCTTTTTACTGAATTAAAATATATATTTTACTGCATCACTCTGTAAATATTACTGCATTATATTGTATTTATTACTGCATCAGTATGTAAAAGTTACTGCATGAAGTATATTTTAATGCATTAAGATGTAAATTTTACTGCATCACAGTTTAAAACTTACTGCATTATCATGTAGGATTTTCTTAAGCATGGTAAATAATGTATTATTCACTAAATTATTAATTGTGATGCCCTTAGAAAAT